>JAQPZY010001605.1:255000-490000 GCA_029931535.1 Margaritifera margaritifera | reverse complement strand
GCATGACTGCAAATTTTTCTTCCTTATCAATAAACACCATATTCTTTTGCTTGTGTAATTAAGTGTCACAGAAGGTGTAATTCTTGCCTAATTGTCCGGAATAGAAGTAATTGTTGTTCTCCTAGAATTTGACGACGATGAAAGATGTCTTAAACGTGAAATACTCTAAGGTTCCGCTCTACAGTTAGTAATTACTTCTGAAAGCGGGACAGGTATAAGATGAAATTCTTTGCATTTGTAAGAAGCACAAGGGAGAGAATGCTGGCATATCTCTTTGCTACTTTCATGTAGTTTGGTTGCAGTTTCTTTATACGTGGTATTATAGAAACAACGCGCTGCCTAAAGCAGACAACTGATTGAAATGGCTGTTCCCATGTGCTCGAGAAATGAACTTGAACTAATCCAAGGTAAACTAACTTTTTGTCAAAGTTGGCAATACTAACTTCTGAAAGTGAAATAAATGAATTATAAAATATCAACAAAAAGTAATGAGTAAAGAAAGTTATCGGCTATTTTTTTTCCAATTTACCTCTTAACTCCAGGAAGTGATAACGACCAAGCAAAGCTGCCAGTGTTTTGAAAGATGCACATCTAAAGTAAAGTCAAGCTGTATACCCTATAACCCAAATTACGCCCACCAATCATACACCAAAATAAAGGGAATTTAACGTAATTTTAACAATACCTAAGGTATACAGGGTCTTTTTTAAAAAAAAAAATAATAATAACCAGGATAACCAGTGAGGAAAACCTGGGAAATTATTTTTCTTTAAAATCAAACCCTGTGCAAAATACTAAACTTTAGAGTTGAAACCAAGAGCTCCGCAGCCAGTTGGAAAATTGCTTATGCTTGACAAAATTCTGAACATTCAACAAATTGGACCCAATTTACACCTCATGATGCTAGATTTGGCCCTGAACAAATATTTTCTAAGGAACTTTAACTATTTAAAAGTGATAGATCACACAAAATTCAGAGCGTCCTCTTTATTAGATTTGGTTTATTAGACACGTGTATTTTGTGTCTGTTTTTGTTTCCTGCAGTTAAAGAGCACTTCCTTATTGGACTGTCATTCTCAGCTGCATACAAGAAAGGTTGACTATAATAGACGAATGCTGTACCGAGCACGCACTATGTAAATATAGAAGAGTATACTTGACAATATTTGACAATCTTTCTTAGCATAATACCAAAGAAAGGTTGACTGTCACTGAAAAGTGGTGTACGTAGGACTTAAATATATACGTGTATCCCGACAAGAATCTACTTTTATCGATGATATCATGTTCCTTTACCGCGTTCACAGCATGAGTACTTAAGTAGTTATGGGATGGGGATGTTCGACCAAATCGTGCAAAACAACAGTTTTAAAACAAAGTACGTGATCTAAAATTAAAGTAACAATATTTTCTTCAATTAATTGATGTTGCCTGCCCCTTATACATCCTTCTCATATAAGATATGTATTTTGTAGTGCCTGCTTATTGAACACTTTATGGGTTTGACTGGACAGGACAGTCCACTCAGAAGCCGATTTATGGAAATTTTTATTTTGAATGTTATCAGCTAAAATTTAGGGCGATATGCGAGCAAAGAGAATTTTCAGACATACTGTAGTTAGATTTATCCTGCGATCATAATTATGTTGACAAAGTACGCCAGAAACTCATGCATGCGGATGTATTATATCGCATGTGCAAAATTGCAAGGACCGCTAACCAATCTTATCAATTTAATGCTTAAATGGCACGTTGTCCTTGGATGGTACTAGTTACATCGGCAAAAATAGGTCATAGTGACCACATGCGCTTTTATTTATAAAGTCATTAAATTGAATGGGTAACAAATTCACCGATGAAATCACGACGTACAGAAAGCACATGAAGGCATGAGTGTTATACATGTAGTTTTCATGCGCCACTGAATATTTTTTTTTTCTTTAAGTGTGGATGTTTGTGTGTGTGGGTAGGTGTGAGGATTTACATGTAGTACACTTTCCCAAGCAATTTTGCATGTATTGTCATCAAACCTGATGTGTGACAATTTCTTCTTGGTTCACTCAGAGCACAGACCATAAAATTTGTTATCAATTGAAAGCATGATGGGAGAAAAATCGTAACATTGGATTGATTTCATGATCATGGGTGGGAAACAGTAACAGCGCTGTTTCATGCAGTTTCCCTGGCGTCATCTCTTGGTACTTTTTTAAACGTACCAATGTTATTCTTGTTTACTTCATTCGGTCGATTATCCACCAAATGCAGCAGTTGTCTTGCCAACTACAGCTTTGTCTTTGTGGGGTGATCCATCTTGTAAATTAGATGACAGTGTCAATGGTTAGAGAGCGATTCATCTAGTCAAGTAGACGACACTGTCAATTGTTAGAGTGATGATCCATCTAGTCAAGTAGACGACAGTGTCAATTGTTAGAGTGATGATCCATCTTGTCAAGTAGACGACGGTGTCAATTGTTAAAGGGATTTTCCACCTCGTCAAGGAGACGAAATTGTCAATTCACCTAAATAGACGACGGTGTCAATTGTTATAGGGATGATCCATCTAGTCAAGTAGACGAGAGTGTCAATTGTTAGAGGGGTGATCCACCTAGTCAAATAGACGACAGTGTAAATTGTTAGAGGGGTGATCCACCAAGTCAAGTAGACAACAGTGTCAATTGTTAAGGAAAACGGGTTGTGTAGACGAGCATTTTGAATTGTGCGCACTGATGTTATAGAAACGTACGAGTTTAAGAATGAAGGATATATTACATATAACTCCATGTATATGTTAAGGTATTATACTTTTAAACCTTTGACATAATTTTAACAGCATTACCTTTTATCTTGTGTCTTGTAGTACTACAAGATGACCTTGTTTTTTTTTGGAGGGGGAATGGTTTTATCTTCTTACACTTTTTCCTCTACAATTATTCATCTTTACATATTTAGAACTTAATCGGTACCATTGTGTTTAAGCGCTATACCTTCATGCAGATTCATACGTTTTACTCATGTAACAAAACCATACTTGTAATGGAACATGCCCTTTATAAGAGTGCTTCATGTTAAAAATATATCTATATGTATGGCATGCTCTGGAGCCATTTCTATATACAAATTGTACCGTATATAATCGCATGTAAGTCAGATCCAACTGCAAACAACATAAACCCTGATTTGCTATTGCATAATGCGCCGACAAATCAGGTTCAATGCAGTTTGCAGTTGGACCGACTTATACGCGAGTATGGTATATAATAGTCATGGGTGAATTAGTTTTCTCACGTACTACGTAATACGGTAACGTGATTGGTCACTTGAATCATTACTTACCTGGATGGCAGAAAAACTTAGATTTAGTATTAAACACAGAGATGTTTTGATTATTTTTTATCAAAACGAATTAAGTCTTGACATACTTCTTTGCCTAAAGTTTCTAATGAAGATTCGAAAATCTATGCAGTTTTTAAATTATTTTAATTTATTTTCGATTGCCTCTGAAATCACCCGTATCTGCTGTCATCCACTGAGTTAGCGCTGTAACGTCATTCAGGCCGTCCATGAAAGGCCTAATTGATATGTTCAAGTTCAGTTCATGCTTTACCATTTGATATATTTTTATTTCATGCCCATACATTGTATTCCATACTTCCCGTTGACCTACTTGATCTGCAAAATGGCGATACTGACATTGCTGTTACAGTTCCCGAATTTCAACTAACAACATTTTCCTTATTACGAAAGTGTTATACAGTTTTCACAATTACTGATTCCTATGTATGGTGCGAAAGCTTTAAAGTAAGCGTTGTATAATTTTAGTATTACATTTAGCCATTAGCACACGAATATGAACTCTAATTGATTTGGCTGTTTAGTTGTATTAACGATTCAATTATACTGAAGATTGCTAAAACAAAAAATGTGAACACTTCAATTTTAGGTATTGAAATGTATGTGTTCCAAATGCAAATCAATATTACTAGAAAGCTGGTGGAAGGAATAAGATTTTGGAATGCATCATAGTCTCTTTTCAAAACCTGCTGTCAGAATGGAAGTTAAAACTAACATAACTTCGTTGGCTAACAAAAACCTCTCTATTTCTGTAGACATTGCAGATTTTTTTCTTTTAAATGCCTTATGAACTTTGGTCATTTTGTATTATATACAGCATATCGTTAGATCGCATGTTTACGGGTACAAAATATCGCAGTGAGCAGCACTGGAATTTACATGTCTGTTGTTTGCGAGGTGCAACTAGGTACCGAAAGAGAGAGTCATGATGCCAGGTATATTGAATGGAGAGGAAGGCCAAATTACTAGAGAAGAAATACCTTCACGTGACTGTTTGAATCTAGCCTTTGTCAAGAGCGATTTTATAAAAAATAAAAAAAATTAAATTAAATAAATAAATGGATCAATAGAGGTATGGGTAACAATGCAAAGTGCAGGAAATGAGATTGCACAATTTGAATGAGGATCGATGTTATGGCAGATATGGAATAAACTGAGTCATGGGGTTCAGAGTTGGTACGAGTTTCCGGAAGAAAACAGGAGGCTAACTGATGTTCCGGCTGATTTGATTGACAGCTGGCAGCGTGTGCCCTGTCTCAATGCAAAAATGAAAATAATCACAAAAGGGTCCTTTATCACAGTCTAGAGGAGCTCACAATAAAGGTTTATGATATTGGTTCCGTCTGCATGTCAGATTCAGTATTTACCCCTGCGATATAAATCTCATTCTTTCTTAATGAGATTCAATTTAATTGGAATGATATGAATGCTTCGTTCTAAAGAATAATTACTGAGGAGAAGGAGACGACGTTTTACCATCCAAAAGATAGAGTCAAAGTTATAGGGAACCCTTTCAATCCATAATAATTGGAAACATGCTACATTTTACATGAAAGAAAACAAATCTCGCTTGATATGAATGTTTATAATGTTTAGGTAGGATCAAAACCGCAATCAAGAAATTGTTGTTATTGCAACGTTGATAGTTTTGCATATATTAGCTTTGAATAAGTTTCCCTGAATGGAACTGTTGTTTTTCATTTTAAAAAGAAAAGGTAAGACTCCCCACCCCCGCAATTAAAACGACCCTTGCACATGTTGAAACTGTAGATAAAACCCAGGATCACAGAGGGGCAAAGCGAGCGCGTTAACTCTGAGTTACCAGACCTAATAAACACAAATTAACTTGTGCTTTGTATACTGTCAGAAATGATCTTTGAGAGCCTTCCTTTTGCTGTAAGAAAGGTTTGCACTATAAAAAAAAAACACGCCAATATAAGAATGAAAGAAACAGTTAGAAATTTGTAAAGTAATCATTTAGGACACACAACAGTTTCAGATGCATCATCATCTATTCTTGGCTACAGACACAGGAATGGTTTCTATCAATGTATACAACTAGTTTGTATCTCTTTGGGAAGAAACCAACCATACAATATATCTGTACATACGCATTATTTAATTTTTGTTTGCGTTGAAATTGCGATAAAAAGACCCAGACAATTACTGCTCTACCGTTTAAATACGCCTGTAAAGTTTAAAAGTGAAAATCTTACGAGTAATTCACGAATTATAGCAACTCGACACATGGAGGACTTGTATTTGCGTCTTAGTAATTATATGAAACAGCAGTCAATGTGTTTTCTTTGGGTCTAATGTTCTTGGTGTTAGGTCTTTCATGTCTGTCATATGTAACCAACAAGAAGGTTTACCACTAAAACATTATTAATCCTAGTTCATCTGGGGCTTATTTAGTTTAATCAAAAGAACCTACCTTATATCATATCGATATGAAAGTAATACTTTTCCAGATTTGAAAAGAATAAAGTATCAGTCTCGATTGGATGTAAAACAAGTCTTTTTATTATTATTATTTTTATTTATTTTTTTTTATTATTATTTTTTTTTTTATTGCCACGTTTAGGGTTTTGGGACCCCTGAACGAGGGAAAGGGATAAGGCAAAGTTGTTTGCTATGTAGCTCTCACATTGTAGAGAAAGTTAACATACTCCTACATGTCTTCCAACTAGTTGTGTTGGAAGGCATTTTGTTTAAATCACTTATTAGAAAGCAGACAGCTTATGACAATGAGTGTTCCTGTGTGCTCAGGAAATCCAAGCCTTTTGTAACAAGCAATTATATTGGTTACAATTGCATAATATGATAAGAAAAAAAACGAAAAATTTTTTTTTTAGCTTTTTAGTTCATAACACCAGAAAAGAAACTACTTACGTATTTATGCGCCCTTGTGTGCTTTGACAATTTTTGTAACCAGTTCTGTTATTTGTCTTGAGATTGGTTATTGTGCTTATAACTATTTGTAATTATAATAATTGAACTTCGTATGTTACATTATACATGCAGTGTGAACTTCAGTTTTTAAGTGAAATTGAAATAGCAAAAATGACACTAACTTTGCCTGTTCTGAATATAAAGGAACGAATTTTAACAGTGTAGGAATTACTATTTTCCGAAAGTGCACTTATGAAATTTTAAAATAGACAGCGAAAAAATTTAAATTATTGACTTAATTTACCACAAAAGTTGTAACAGTGAAAATGGCTATGAAAAACATATGAGAGATGCACATCAGAATTAAGACGCAGCTGTGTACTCTCAAATCCAAATCAACCCATATCATGCAGATTTCAAACTAAAGAGAATTGAAGATTCTTGATACTTTCTTGAAGATAAACACCTTCCTTTTTTCAAAAAGGATTACCTGTAGTGCAAATCCTGGGAATTCTTTTTAAAAAGAATTGTTTGGTCAGCAGAACCGATTTACAAAATATAAAGCTATATATGTACCAGCAACCGTGATGAATATATGGAATTCTTTAATTTAAAACAAAATTGCATTTTTACCTCGCTTACCGTATATACTGGCATCTAAGTCGAATCCAACTGCAAACTTCATAAATCCGGATCTGCCGGCAGATCTTGGTCTATGAAGTATGCTAGGAGTAATCATTAGAACAAACAAAAGAGACCCTGATCTGCTGGTTCATTTTGCGACGGCGGATCAGGGTCCATATTGTTTATAGTTGGACGCGACTTATAAGGGAGTATAACGGTAAATGAGCTCCTGTAGAGCCGCGTGCTTTCATTTAGTCTTGCACTGTGATTTTATTGGCGAGAATAAGTGCACAAGAATTGTGTTTTTTGCCTACTGTTATGCATCTTCTTACTATATAATTACTCTTGTTAACCCGAGTTCAATAAGTAAACAATAATTGGTCAATAATCTTCAGGCGTTAAAATATGTGGAAAGCAGTTGAATCTTCGTGTCTCTGACATAATCTACATTTCAAGGCAATTTTGAAGACATAAGAGTTGTTTCAATTATTTTTGTTTTCACTAAAATGGTAAATGTCTTATAGGTCTGGATGATTTAACCATTACCTACATGGGTAAATATTCAGAAGTGAAAATATAAGGTATCCAGGCAAAGTGCTCATACTGGTCATTCTGTCCATTTTATAAATGAATGATGCTGATTGTGGATTACATTTGCAATGGTCATCTTATAATTCAAAACGCTTGTTAACAACCATCTGTAAAAAAAACCCGAACAATTAATTAGATAGAATACTGTTAAATAATGCAACGAATATATTAAATATAAAGATAGAGTGAATGTAAAGATAATTGAACAAACGCATAAACTTTTTTGCCAAAAATGTTTACTTATTTTCTCGACAAGCAGAAAGTGGAATCGATGCGTATTAAAAATGAAACACATTTTCGAACTAAGCTCATCTGATAACGTATAGCAATGTGTACAGCAAAAATTATATATAATAAATTCATTCTTAGAATACAGACATATCAGCTTAAGTACATTCTCTACTAATACCTTTTTACGGATCAATGAAAGTTTAAGGTCTGTAAATGTTCTACAGCCAATAATTTTATTGAGGTATATGTTTACCGAGGTGATTGTGGTACAGTTTTCCAAATATGAGTGTAAAATTCTGGAATATAATCTGTGGGTTTTATTTTTTCCCCAGAAATGTTTCGTGAAGGCAGTGCCGGAACGTATGACTTATTCTTGTGCCAGTGAAGCCCGCCTTCACGTAAATCACAATTTAACTACGATCAAGTTTAGTAAATGCAAACGTGCATAACACAATCTTAACAATCTTAATAAAAAATGTGTGGTTACCTTGATAAAGCAATTCAACGTAACTAGGTACTTTATCGATATGGCACGTATAGTATGTAGTCCATCAAATAGTCATTTTACAATATTAACAGTGCATGAGAACTGACATACAATTTTCTTGTTGATACCACGCACTAAAATTACTGTTCTGGAAGGTTATAAAGTTTTTAAAAAGAACCGGTTGATACATATCATTTCAGACCTCAGTTCCTTGCACACAATTATTCTGTGGACTTGAGATTTCTGTGTTTAATAAATCTGGAGGAATAATTCACGTAGAAATTGAATTTCAGAACCGGAGCCGCTGAACCTTGTAAGTATTACAGATTACAGATGAAACAGGAATTCCTCAGATACGACCCATGTCACATGACCTTTTGCAGTTCTTATCTATTTGATAAGTGTGTCAGTGTACGTTGTAAGGTTCACTGCATACACATTGAAATGATTGTTGCCTAATAAGCATCTATGTTTTAAATGATGATGACGACGTGCGGTTGCTAGTTGTAGCAGGGCCTATGATACAATTTGAGCAATGGGAGGTGTCAAACTTTATACAAACTCTACCTAAATTCAAAATTTATTCAGTTACAGTTTATAAAATCTCCAAGTGTTTGAAGAATGGTGACATTATTTTGTATTTTTTCTGTCGTCCTCAAGATTGTTGGACAATTATACATTACAAATTTGCACATTGCACATACAATTCAATAAATATGTCCTTATTATTGATGGATGCCTACAAAGCCTCCTTGTTGTTATTTGTAGAAAATAAACTTTCCTTGAAGAAAGTCTTGTAAGAGCCTTGAAACATGTCGAGAGATAGCTAGATAATTACCATCGAACGCCTGTGATTGGCAGGGGTCGTATCTGAAGAACTTCGTTTCATCCTTATCGGCTTTAATCACATGTCCTGGCTCCCTAGCGGAAACTCTATTTCCACTCGGAATCTGACGCCATATTTATTAACCTTAGATATCCCTTTTTATCATAGCTTTTATATCCATGTATGGACTGTAAACGATATAAATATTAGAAGCCGAAACAAGATAATATTAGCACTATGGCCGATGCCGCGGCTAAGTATATATAGATACTTATATATATATATATATATATATATATATATATATATATATATATATATATATATATATATATATAAATACTTTGAATTATTTGCACACAACTTTGTTGGGCTGATGACAGCATAACATATATATGTAATTTACCCGTTTTAGATTTTTTTAGATTTTGACTTCTTTCTTTCTTCTATTGTTTATCCTTTGTTTGTTTATTTCCCCGTCATTTAAACATGTAGGAGTGAAGAATTTTTTTTGGCTTTTGTGTTTGGTGTTTGTTTTGTGAATGTAAGACGAAGAGTTTGTTTGGCTCGAAACGTTGGGAAACTGTTTTGTATATATATATATATATATATATATATATATATATATATATATATATATATATATATATATATATGTATGTATGTATGTATGTGTGTGTGTGTTTGTGTGATCCAACTTTGTAGTGTAACACTAAGCAATTTTGCTTGTGACTAAATCCTTGATACATAGATTTACCCATAATATATTGATGCATCTGAAAATGAGGTTGATAACCAATCTATATTGTGTAAACCAAACCAATAAATATAAATCTTGCCAAGGGCTAATACCCGAAAATATAATTCCAGACTAGATGATTGTCTCCATGATATCGTCATGTTGCCATGATGGATCATTTTTATATGTTGTCCTTCAACTTGCAGAGAGTCTTTACAAGGAACAAACCATAAACCTTATGGTATCAATAGCGGTTAAGAAAAATATATGAACAAGGAGAGGTAATGAAAAACAATAAAATAGACAAGTCTCTTAGTGGCTTTTATAAACTCTTTCGACAGTACTAAATATCTCCTCATTTACTTAAAGTGTTAACAAGATATTGCCCATAGGTAATGAAGATATCTCTAATACAAAGGATATTGCCCTTAAGCAATGAAGATATCTCTATTACAAAGGATATTGCCCATAAGTAATGAAGATATCTCTATTACAAAGGATATTGTTTATAAGTAATGAAGATATCTCTGTTACAAAGGATATGGCCCATAAGTAATGAAGATATCTCTGTTACAAAGGATATTGCCTATAAGTAATGAAGATATCTCTATTACAAAGGATATTGCCTATAAGTAATGAAGATATCTCTATTACAAAGGATATTATTCATAGGTAATGAACATATCTCTATTACGAAGGATATTGTTCATAGTGTTACGGTATTATCTATCATCTTTTAATTATACTAGTTTTCATTTGGGTTTATAACCATTGCATTATAATTCCTTAATTCAGTAGCCTACGCTATTGTAAAGTACACATGTACATCAACAATGAGTCAGTGTTTATGTCCAGGGAAAATCAATAATTATGTCGGTCAACTTAACATAACAATGAGTTACGTGGGTGGCGCGTGCTGGATCAACATCTTGTTGATTTGAGATTGGGGTAATGTTATTGTAGTGCGAGGGTACTTTTAGGCTGTCATGCGCGACCTGGTTTCTGATTGGTTAGAATAACTTGTTTACTGGATATTGCTAGAACGTAGTTTCCGAGTCGAGGGTTATTCTCTCATACGCAGTAACAGGCTATGTAATGCCATGTAGCCAGATTGAACGCTCATTCTTATACAGTTACATCAGATAGAAAGAGAGAGGAGAATTATTTATTGTTTGAGGGAGATCGTTTATTGTTTGTAAAATCAGCTGGCGGCAAATCTATTCTTTACATAGTACATTTTGGATTCAAGTACTATTGTTCAAGGAATATAATAACATTCTACATTCACAGGAGTTTACCTGGGATTATTGATATTTTGGATTTAGAACTGAAAAGCATTGGTATATCATAACATTACAGACTCATTCATTCGGAACATTCATTCATTCGGAATACGTTGGATTAACGTCTGGATTATTGAAGTGTATAGGACAATTTAGGACTAATTAAGGAAATTCTAAAACTGTAAGTTATTTTTAATTCTTTCACTTTGTTTGTTTAAAATATTTTATATTTTAGGAAATTAAATTTGTATTTTAGAAATTGTGAAAGCTTGTTTGAGTCGTTCTTTCTTTTGTTACATTTAGCCCTAGTCGTAACAATAGGTACTGAAGATATCTCTATTACAACGGATATTGTTCATAAATAATGAAGATATTTCTATTACAAAGGATATTATTCTCTGAAAGCAATAGGACTATAAAATTCCGTTACTTAATGATTCTACTTCAAAGGCTCGCATTTTTCTGTATTATATAATTCTTCATTCCTGACAATTGTGAGTTTCGTGATCAAGAACATCTGTTCAGACATTTCTACTGTGAAATAAAGTATGAAATCGTACGAGGAATGTTTCGGTATTTCACATTGTGTCAGGGATGTGTGCGTCAATTTTACCTAATTTTCTGGACTATTGCGTGAGACGAACCAACCAAGGTCCATATCTAAGCAAAAATGTAAAGTACCGACCAGTACAATGAAATCTTCGAATCAATAGTGGAACTTTTATCACAAAATCAGGTTTGGTGCGATGTTTCTGATGTATGAGAATAATCCCGAATTAGTCGCCTAACGGAAAAAAAAAAAAAATGCTCGTTCGCCGGTCTGATTTTGTACAATGTCTTTTAGTCCAGCAATGTTTTTGTTTTAAATTTTGTTTTGCTTTTGTTGTGGTTTCGCTTGGTTGTTGCTGTTTTTAAACATCTTATTTGAAGTCTGAGGGCGATCTTACCTCTAAAAAGATGACACAGCTATTCGTTAAATTACAATAGTGACCTTAATTGTGCTGTTATAGCAAGTGTCTTCTCTAATGATGGCTTAATATGTATGGAATATATAGAGGATATCTACTTTTTTGAGTAGATATAAGGAAATATTTCACGAGTGAAGTGGAATCATTGTATTGTCAAGAGTGACAGTACAAAATGTTTCCACTTCACTAGTGAAATATTTCCTTATATCCACTAAAAAAACGTCAAACGTAGATTTTCTTTATATTATATATTTTTAAAAACAAAAATCTTCGATTGCATGGATTTGTTTCTCCATTCTGTGTCAATGCGATTAACGGCTGCATTACTACATCGATAAAAAGAAGTTCCTAATTTAACAATACTTTTCGGACAGCAACTTTTTACAAATTTAGATTGTACATATAATGCTTCAAACGGAGTATTTTGTCAAATTAATGAATGTTTTCATGCGAAAATGAATCGACTTTTTATTTTCGTTAACACATTTCTTGCGCGGATTGATACAGTGAACATTGCTGGGGTGGAGGTTCTATACCAACATGACAGAACTCTCCAACAGACTTCAGAGCATAACATCATTAAACAACTGATTTTAATGATTGTGAGTTTACATGTAACGATTTTGAATGTTATTTTTGTTTATTTTTGCAGACGTGAATTCTTTTGTGTTGGCAGGCTTGCAGTCTATTTCGAGAACAGACGCTGCACCCAAATTTCGATTGTCACTTAATTTCTGTTTGCAGTTGACACTAATCAGTGCCTGATTTCTCCATCGTTTTCAGACATGATTATGATTGCGATGACAGTTAAAATCGCCACTTAAACAATTTTATTACTATATGAAATCAAGAGTTTTTTTTAATAATGTGTACCATTTGTCGTTGAGTGTAACAGGTATACGGTAGTGTATGGGTGACATAATATTGAATAGCAACAGGCAATGTAAGTTCAGTCACTGACAATTTACATGATTCATGTGAAAAACTAATTATAAAAGTTAATATTTGAAGCCTGCTTTTGGCTGGTTAGAGTTCATTTTTATGCGTTCTTGACGGCGCCATTTCATTGATTAATCAAATGTATACTTGAGTGTGAACAGTCTTGACACATTTTAAGATCTATTCATCCTGATGGAGAGAGAGAGAGAGAGAGAGAAGGACCCTCGCGACCCTATACTTGTACTGCATTTTGGGTCGCAAAAGATGGTTTTTAGGGTCGCGATCAAAAAAGTTTGGGAACCACTGATTTAATGGAATATAATTCTTACTTTTTCTACAGAGAATAATATTTTTCAATCAAAATTGTCACATTGATTAATGGACTGCTGCCTATCTTCATTTGTAAGTCGACTAATAAAGGAAGAATAACGGGCTTACTTTTCAGGAGGTCATGTCTATCTACTAATCATTTACAAAATGTAACAACAAACATGACATTGTGAGCGAAAACCACTTTGACTTGAATTTTCCTTCACGTCAGGCGCAAGAATGGGTTTTGCTGCATCTTATACACGTATTGTCCATTACCCAGCTGAGTCTTTGAACCCTTCTAGATACAAGGCACACTATTTTAAATCTTTAAAAAAAGGAGACTGGAGTCGTGCGTGGCGTGTAGAGCAGACGAAGCGCAGTTTTCTTTTTTATTAAAAAAGTCGCTTAGAATATAAAATTAATAACACACCCTTTGGAAAAGGTTTGTTTTGATTGTATGATCAATTACATATTCAGTTTGATAATTAGACCTGTCGTGGTCTTGTAAGTGGTGCAAAAGGGCGATACACACGGCCATTTCAAAGGATCACTGTTGCCAAATATAATGGGCTGGAGGAGAAGTTATGGTTTTACGGTCAAAGTTTCGGTTATATTTTGACAGTGATGTTAGTTCAATTTATTAGCTGAAATCATGATCATATTGTTTTTATTTATATTAATCTCCTAAATAGGTCTTCTTGCTTTCATTTTCGACAAAATGTGTACATTTAGTGACAGTATACGAAAATGTGGACGAGGAATCTCATTTTGCGGAAACTAAACACCGTCGGCGTGGTTTATTATTTCAAAGTAAAATGATTATAGGCATAAGTAATACAGGCGTTGTTTTCATTGTTCCCATCAGCAAGGCATATGTAATACAGGCGTTGTTTTCATTTTTCCCATCAGCAAGGCATATGTAATACAGGCGTTGTTTTCATTGTTCCCATCAGCCTCATGCTCATTTTCTTTGGCATTTATCTAAATTTCTCTGAAACTTCTCATTTACGATCATGAAACTTAATGGGTACATTTATTGATAGAAAGAGTATTCCCCACTGGCAAACGAAGGTCTCACTGACCTACATTCACGGTCTGGCGACAATTTAAATGTCATTAAAATAATATACAATTAGTCCTATTTCTCGAAAGATGAATTATTTATAGTTATGAAATTCGACAGGCACATCGATTTCAGGGACTGGTATACACAACCTTTAAAAATGTCATAATGCCCTTTTTATCCGTTCCCAATTTAGCATTTTATCTTGAAGGGGGGAGGGGGGCTTCATCGGCGTAGCAGGCGCAAACAGCATTGCCTCTACATAGTTTGTTAAATTTAAAAAAATTGAAATTTTCGTTTGAGTCCCTTCCTGTCATGATTCGTTATTATTTGTAACCAGAGGGATTTTTTAAAATTCTTATTATAAAATTAGTTTTTCATTCAGCACATTTTATATTCATTTGATCATTATTTATCTTATAATATGTAAAATAATTTTTCGATATAAGCAACACAAACACAGTCAAATTCTCAATGCAACATTAGTTCTGATATGGAACGTCTTTTAAAGGAAACAAAGGATTTACCGTTTGGATACTGTCAGACATATCTAAATTCACCGTTTGGATACTGTCAGACATATCTAAAAAGTTCTAAATATAAGATTATTTATAACCTTCATTGATAAATTCATAATATTTAATCAATTATACATATTTACAGGGAAATAAAACTGTTTTACTATTTCTTGATATATGTTCTACTTATAATATGTAGTAGTTTCCGTTTCTGCAAGACGAGAAAATGTACATTCTAATAGTTCAATATTTTTCAGCTTTTTAAATTTTTTAATAAATGAATTTGTGTTATGTCTGCAGGACAAGAGGAAGGAAATGTCAGTGATTTGGTAATGCCGGAATTTGTTCTTAACAACGCACGTATGTTTATTCCCTTTACAAATGCTGCTTTCATTAGGGCACAGACTGTTTGGCCAAATAACTATACTTTTGTTCCAACACCGGGGGGAAAAACACGCTTACATCCAATGCACGATTTCTCCAAGAAGACACCTTTAAAATGATTGAAAATTATAAGCTGCGCGGCTCGTTTTTTGAGAAAAATTATCTTGTAGGTCCCCACAATCAAAATCCGACCCGGGGAGAGCTCCCCGTTTACATCCAGTAGTACCTGTGCGGCGACAGCGATACAATTAAAATGGTTTTCAGGTAATTATTTTCAGATAATCAGCCAGCGACCGTCATTCTTTTAACAAGGGTATTTAATATAACACTACACATAGTCTGGTAGTCTGGTTCCGTAGCTCATAAAATAATGAGTTGCCTGTGACCATTATGCCCCCTAATATTTACATTCCAATATTTGTGCTGAAATTTGTGTATGTATACGGTTTAACTGCACATCAACACAATCCCAGCTATAGAGTGCCGGATAAGTTTGGATATCACAAAAAGGGCATAAAAACAAAGACAACGACAAAATTTGTTAAAATCCTTAAAATACAAAGTCATTTTCTCTATATAAACCGCACTCTTTTAAAGAGGCAGAGACCTCAGATGGAACGTCATCACGGGACGCATCCCAGGGCACAAAGGTTGCCTTCATACGAGTGAAGGAATATAGATATTTCCTGCATAACTGTTTACGATCGTTTAATAGTAGTATTAGTAGTAGCAGTAGTGCAAAACTAAAAGTCTTTGTAAAACACATATCCCCAAGCTTATCCGTTGTGACCACCACCACCACCAACTTGAGGCTCTTGGCTGATTCCCTAAAGGCTAGGATTGACCGGGGACTAAATGACTGGTATCTTTATTTTCTCCGTATATTACCAAGAGCACAATCAATAATATAAAAAATACGGAAAACATGGAAAGCAACAGTGATTAAGGGAGATAAATACCATATATTTACAAATGATTATACAGAAATAAATGCATATACTGTGAACATTCACGATGAGAACGAAGGAAAAATAATTTGATAAATCGTCAGGTCATAATTTATTTTCAACACTTGTTCTACATATTATAATAGTGGGATTACCATTTAAGTGAACACAACTGGCAGGGATGCCAAGTGGCTTTGAAGATTTCCTGCTACAGCGAAAATGGAAATACAATTTCAGAAACTGAATTAAATGATTAGCTTTACTAAACATTAAACGGTCAGCAACACGCAAGCTAGCAACAGCAAATCTCATTAGTATTAAAGATAAATACAGTATACTTATTCCAAAATTCTTTATTAGATGCAGTCAGTGCTTCCTTCGTTTAAAATTATTTGGGGCGATTATCCATTGATATGATATAGATACTACCAACGATGAACCACACAGAATATATGCTGTTAACAAACTAAAATATAGAGTTACTAAAAAACTTTTTAACTAATAATACGTTCATTATCAGCATCGATATAGTCAAAAGTTTGTTGTATATTTTGTCCACATAGAAGCAACAGTTAAAATACATACAAGATGGAAATACATCAGTTGTTCATTGCTTAAGAGAATTACCAAATTACGTGTCATCTATACCAAGAGAGTATTGTCAGCAATGTGACATCAAACCTTTTCAGTCTTGTGTAAAAAGATACATATGGATATAAATGATCGACTACTGAAGTGCAGATTGTTTGACAACGAGTACACGCAGCTTTTTCCATAGGTGAAAAACGTTTAGTCACAATATTGGCAACGAGCCGACATGACTCTTGAGATCCTGGAATACTTTTTTCCTATTTCCAATATTACAGAGGGAATAAAACTGCCATTAAGCAAGAACTTCTGGAATCGACTAAGAAAAATATCTTCATAAAGTCTACCTTTCAAGCCGTTTTCATGTAACAAACGGATCTGGAAGTTAACAATATTTTACCAGTCAGCTTTCTTAACCGAAAATTGACCTTGAAGAATGTACGAGTCTACAATGTCTTGGGATAAAGCTAGTTTTCTTTATTTGCAATTTTCGTATATATCTAGAGATACCTTGTATATGCCTAGCGCAAACTCGATAGCCGCTCTCTAGTACAAGTATATTCTGAAAGCTTGGGTTAAACCAAGTTTCACAACCATTCAACGCGAGGGGTATTGCAATAGTTTCATTCAAAACTTAGCTGCAAGGGGATTAAATCCATTCTTATTTATTTTAATATCAATAATACTGAATAACGAACTTACAAGTTTATCATGAGCCTCTTTAAGTTTGGCATCTATTCTGCTATACTTTGACACATTAACACATAAATGTCTACATGACAGTTTCTTGAACACTCACAAAACCCAAGAACCATTGCCTATACTTTCTTTTCTAGTCAGATGAAATTTCGTTGAATACTGTAATGTTACTTTTCTTGGAATAATATCCAAAATCCTACTTTATGGAGTACTCGTTACATTTAATCAGTAACTGATCCAAGCCTGACTTCGAATGACTTAAAAGAAGCATATCATATGCTATAGTAGGGCACTTAGAAAGGTTATCAAAAAATATAAAACCATACTTACACGTTGATAAAACATCAAGAAGTTCTTTTATAAACACATTGTAAATGCAAAGGGATAATATCTCACCTTGGTGTGTTCCATTTAAAACAGGAAATCTTCGAAAAATTCTTGTAGAAAGAATTACTCTGCTATACATATTTGAGTATAAGTTGACAATCACTTTCCGTATTCTGGAATAGATACCAATATGATATAATTTGAAAAAAAAAGCCGTCACGCCATACTTTACCAAAAGCTTTCTCTGTGTCAAGAAAAGCTGCGTACAACTTAGTTTTATTTTCTTTGGCGTAACAAGGTAGTTCATGGACTGAAAGGGAGGTCATGCTTCAACCCAGACCGTTATGAAAGTCACCCCCTCTCCCGTAGAAGATTAATTGAAAGCTCAGAAAACTTAAGCGAATTATGTATCCTGTTTGATAAATCTTTGTAAAAAACCCTTATAAATAACTGGTAGAAGCGTTATTGCCCGACAATTATTCGGATCACTTTTTGTTTTATTCCCTTCCTTAAAAAGAGTTACTATCAGACCTTCTTTGACTTGATCAGGAATATGCACAAATATCAACATAGATCTGAAAAGAGTAACCGAGGCTGATCTAAGTGTAATTCTACCGTACTTAAGGTGTTCATAATTTATATTATCAATTCCACCTGCCATTCCAGGTTCAACATCAGAAAGTACAGATGACAGCTCATCACGTGTGATGTAATCTAACTCTCCACTACAGGAAGACTCTTTCCGTGTTTCGACGATTTCACTAACTTCCTCTTGAAAATCCTTATACTTATTGTCTAAATTTGAAAGCGAATACAACGTTTCAAAGTATACTGACAATTGATCTACAATATCTGAAGGAGCACGAAAAACAATATCACTGAATTTCATTTCAAAGGGTCTTTTAGATTTTTGTTTTTCATAAATTGATAGCTCTCCAAAATTGGTTCTGATCTATATCTGCAAACTTATCAATGGCATCATTTCCTGCTTACAATAATTTGACACTCATTTTCTGTGGAGTTTTCAAAAGGCTGTTTCCTTTTTTCGTAACGGACAAAATAAATATCTTTTTGATTATTAGCGTTTCCTTTTTTAACCCACTCTTGCCTTCTTTTAATCATGCAATGTCTTCAAATCATTATTCCAGAAGGGCTAAGAAGGGTTTGAATTTTGAAGTGGGGCAAGAGCTATAGCATGAACTATTTTGCTATGCAATAAATCCATTTGCTTCTTGTTTACTGGAAGAAAAGTCCTATAGCGCTCTAATAATAGATCTAAGTCTTGCGCATATTCATATATTTTGCTAGGGTCAGCTGTTTTCCAGTTGTACTTCAAACGCTAGAAGTTTGAATCACACATCTTGTAAGACTGAAATTCAAAAGATCCAAACATAGGTTTGTAATTTAAAAAATGTAAAGCATCATCATCAATTCTCATTGCCATTTCGACCATATCGATCTTTGAAATGTCAAAAATAATGTGATCAATTAGAGACTCACTTGCACCAGAATAAGAAACATATGAGTAACAGGGACCTTTGCAAAAGTCAATAGTGATCAAAGAAAATAAATTGTTGCGAAGCAAAAGGGAATGCATCATTTTACTTCCCGTGTCCTTTGTGTACGAACATGGATTGGAAATAAAATCACCAATAGGGATACGAATGCCATACTCTGAATACAGATTGTAAAGACCGTGCAGTTTTTCTATATACATAAGACTGGATTGCAGTAGCATACCCATGACACGGTTAGTAGAGCTGACTAAAAGATACAAAATATTATAAGATAGTCTTAATCTGATGCCGAGTATGCGATCATCGTCTATCTCTAAAGATTAATATCATTAATATATTTAATATGTCACAAGATGGCCCCACCACCATTTCCACTAAGTCTGCGTAAAGTCCAAACCGTATTCCAGTCAATAGTGGCATATCCGAACATTGGCGATTTCAGGAACAACTTAGGTTTTATGACTCTATCGATGCTAACCTTAGTTGTTCCTGTAATAGCCAATTTTCGGATATGCCACATATATCAGTAAGTTGATCTGATGGTACCTGACTAAGATAAAAGGTACTCGACATTATGCCTATGGCATTCCATGAAAGTATATTTAGATTAATCCCAACCATACTTATGTTGGAATGAGAAAAACAAACGAGTAGATAACAGGGAATTGGCATGAGTGCTTATTCAACGGATTCATCCCAAGAATAACCATCATTGTTCCATTGCTTATTTGTCAACCATCGAGTTCAATAAACCGCTTTAGGCCAAAATTACTTTACTAAACATTTCCCTAGATCTGAAGAGTAATTTAAATATATTCTAGCAGACGTGGAACCTGGTCGTTTGCTTTTCATAATTCTTATGTAAGCAGGTTCAAAACCACGTTTGACAAGAAATTTGAAAATTGCATCTTCGTCTTCTGAGAGATCAATGTTACCTTCAAAGAATGTTTTGGTTCGAATTCTGAATGCTCCAATGAAACCATTATTATCATTATCAGCAAATTCAAGATCATTACAATCCTTACTACCATCTTCGTACTGCGTATACTGATGCTTTTCGACCTTGGGACTTGAATAATTTGCGATTCTGACAGGAATACTTGAGCAACCATGAACATCATTTCTAATTAAACTATGAGTGGCAAAATTGGGCACATTTCTAACTGAAACTTTGACAGCATTGTTAGATACAATATTTGTGAAAATATCTCCCTCGGAATCGATTTCTATAACATGTTGAATTGTCTTATTGTTGCCCTAATCAGTGCCCGCTTGACTGTAAGTCTTTGAGGATCTGTTATTTCAATACTTTGTTTTGTTCACATTTGAATCATACTTAGATCCAATAGTAACTGCACTTTGTGACCATTGTGACGTACTTGATTCGGAAGTCAAAGGTGCGCTAGCATTAGCTATGTTACTGTGCCCACTAGAAACTGTAGACTTTGTACCACAGCTCGTGAGCTGCTCTCTACAGTAACTGAACTCTGTGACCCCTGTGACGTACTTGATCTTTTAGTCAAAATTGCGCTATTTTATGTTACTATGGCCACAAGAAATATTAGACTTTGCACCAGAGTTTGTCGGCTGCTCTTTATCAGTAACATCTGTATTCAAGCTATTTGAAAAACTTAAACTTTTCCCTGAAACTTGGAGTTAGCTCTAAACTACTTATTTTTACCTAACAGTTACTGATCCTTGGTTCAACCTTCTCAATACACAATAGATATATATATATATATATATATATATATATATATATATATATATATATATATATATATATATATTATATATATATATATATATATATATATATATATATATATATATATATATATATATATATATATATATATATATATATATATTCTCTTTTCATGGTTGGAATCTGTATAGTTTCCAAGTAACGGCGTGTGGGCTCAGTCACTAGGAGGGTAAAAATGGACAGGGGCCAATATAGGTGGCGCATCTGAATTTCTACTATGTACTATGTTTGAAATAAAAACAAATTTAAAAAATGGGGGGGGGGGCATGTTTTATTTAGTTCCTACATTTTTACATTTGAAAACATATTTCACATGTGAAAATACAATATTTGCCATCATGCCATGCGACGCTTGATTTGTGTGCACACAGAACTTATACTTCCATTTTTTGAGTAAAGCAATAAAAGTTTGTTGCATTACCTTTCAGGCATGGAAATATTATTATGCCGAATATACTTCACTCGCCACCGTTCGCCTACGAAGTTATGTCCCCTGTATTACATTTTTCACAATTTTACAAATCCGGTTTGCTGCATCGCTCAGTCGGATTTGCTTTGTGGTCAGATAGGAATGTCAAAAATGTAATATGCTGCAACATATTATATAATAATAATAATAATAATAATAATAATAATAATAATAATAATAACTTTATGCTATGAGGATAATACATTTTGTTCCGAATAAAACTAATCTTGCATGTAGTCCTCAATAATAGAATATTAAAACAATAAATGCAACGTATACATACACACACAAATATATATATATATATATATATATATATATATATATATATATATATATATATATATATATATATAGCGAGAGAGAGAGAGAGAGAGAGAGAGATGAATACATCTAGAAACACACTCATATATATATATATACAAATATATATATATATAGATAGATAGATAGATAGATATATAGCGAGAGAGAGAGAGAGATGCATATATCTAGAAACACACACACACACACATATATATATATATATGTAGAGAGAAACACACACATATATATATATATATATATATATATAGCGAGAGAGAGAGATGCATACATCTAGAAACACACACTTATATATATATATAGAGAGAGAGAGAGAGAGAGAGAGAGAGAGAGAGAGAGAGAGCGAGAGAGAGAGAGATGCATTCATCTAAAAACACACACACATATATTATATGTATATAGATAGAGAGTGAAAGAAAGAGAGAGAGATGCATACATCTAGAACAAACACCCATATATATATATATATATATATATATATATATATATATATATATATATATATATATATATATATATATATGTGTGTGTCCCATTCCACGAAAGAGAGAGAGAGATGCATACATCAATTACAAACACCCATATATATATATATATATATATATATATATATATATATATATATATATATATATATATATATATATATATATATATATATATATATATATATATGTCCCATTCCACATACATATTTACATTTAACACATAGATACATACACACACACACATAAATACATACATACACACATTAGAGTAAAACAAGCATACGATATTCAAGAATTTGTACGTTTGGGAGATAGGAAAGTAGTGGGGGTATCCAAGTTAGGTATCTCCATTGGTTTTAGCTATGGCATTATCAGAACGAAAAAATTTGTGAAGCGCGTTCTTAAAAGAAGAGAGTATTGGTTTTTTGTTTAATATCATTGGAAATAATATTCCACAACACTGCTGTGGAATATGTAAAAGCTGTTTTGTACAGAGTTGTGTTGAATTTAGGCAAATGAAAAATAGAGTGCTAAATAGACCACATTAGGTCATCCCAGATCTACTGTTTTCTTAAATCGTTGATATTGTATTATGATCAGCCAATGAATACGATTGAAACTGGGGTGAATTTACGAAAGGGTTGGTGGATGGAGTGCTGTAGAGTTAGTTTAATCTTCCAAGCTTCGATTCAGGAGCAAGTAAGGCTACAATGTTTATACGTGTTAACGGCTTAATTTAGTTTAATGCCTGTGAACGTTTGCAAAATCAGTAAACGTGTAGACGAACGTGCATGTGGCTGTCATTGACGCAGAAACTACCCTTTCCAATTAAATTATATATTTCCACATCTCGTCTTACGAATATTGTTTTATAGGATTTTTCTGTTCATTCTTTTCTTAAAGTATATATATATATATATATATATCTATGATTTTCACATCAAATGTAGCATCGCTAAGAAAAAACAAAAGTTTAAGAGAATATGTTATAACACACATTCCACAACATTAAATATCAGGCTGATTTACTGATAATGCTTAAGTATAGTAGTTACCTTTAAACAACATCTTTCTTAAGAAAACCATTACCTAGTAAAATAAAGAAACACCTTTTTAAATTTGTAACCCACTTCATAGTTTCTTAGTCATTGTAGATCCTAGAAAAACTACCATGTTCAAGTCGATTGTTTCATTATATACATATATGTAACAGTATGAAACAATGTCACTACAATCATAGGGATGTTTTATTGAAACTGTCAGATATATTCAAATAAGACATGTCTTACAAACTGAATCCTGTCTTAATAAGAGGTAAAAGACGTAGAGCAAATGAAACAACTGCAAGATGTGCGAGTTATGACATCCACATTATAATAGCTGGTAACTGTTCAGTAAGCCTAACGGCCAGATAGTGGGTAAGGTTGAATTTCTAATCGTTTCGATTAAACGGCATCTTTTCGGTTATTGTAAACCATGTACACGTTTAGAAACTTTGGTGTGTAATAACAATTCTATTTACATGCGTAAATACCCATATCCCATATATTTAATCGAGTTAAACTATCACGCATTTTGTACCACAAAGCCACTCGTTAAAATATCACTTTTTTTTTTCTTTAGTACGACACGATAAAATATATCTGGTTTTATCGTAGGGAAAGAAAATATCCTTTATATCATTCCATGCTCAGTAAGGGACCAACCATTTATTTTTCGGGAGGTGGGGGTGGAGAGCGCCTGGGAGTTTCTTTCACACCGGAATATTTTTTTGTCTTTTGCCTCAAGGAATTTTTGTTTAAACTAACATAATGGATATAATAGGTATAATGGATATAATGGGTTATTTTGTCTATACATCAGAGTAATATTTTGTTCAAACAGTTTGAGGGCCGTAAATTTATTTTTATAACAATCCCAGCGACCCCGCCCCGAAAATTAAATGTCCGGTCCCTATGGGTATATATGGGTATAGGAGATCTCAATAGTTTCCAAGTTACGGCACATCTGAATTCATTTCAATAGTTTCCAAGTTACGGCACATCTGAATTCGTTTCAATAGTTTCCAAGTTACGGCACATCGGAATTCGTTTCAATAGTTTCCAAGTTACGGCACATCGGAATTCGTTTCAATAGTTTCCAAGTTACGGCACATCGGAATTCGTTTCAATAGTTTCCAAGTTACGGCACATCTGAATTCGTCTCAATAGTTTCCAAGTTACGGCACATCTGAATTCGTTTCAATAGTTTCCAAGTTACGGCACATCGGAATTCGTCTCAATAGTTTCCAAGTTACGGCACATCTGAATTCGTTTCAATAGTTTCCAAGTTACGGCACATCTGAATTCGTTTCAATAGTTTCCAAGTTACGGCACATCTGAATTCGTTTTTTATTTTCATTTTCATATCCAGTAAGTGCATATATGGTTGCAGGGTTGCGATAGTTATGAACTAGTGGCTAAGTTCCTGACTAGTAAGAATAGACACAGGGGTCAATGTCGGATGCATATTAATTTCTCTTTCATGTCTGAAAGATCGTGTCCATGACTGTCAGTTCCATATAAAAAATTTCATTCTAAAATATATATTGGCAGTGATTGAACAATTTGGCCCCCCCAGGGGACAAGGTGTTGTCGGGGCGGTCAAAGATACACGTTGCATCATAGTGGTATCATTGCACCATGTTTCATGAATGTTTGTATAAAACTAAAGGAGGAGCTAACGTGACGGACGTTTGGATGGACGGACAGAAAGAAGCGATCACAGTATTCCCGGCGTTTTTGAAAACAGCGTTGGGATAATAATAGCAACAACTAATAATTACAGCAACAACCACAGATCGATTGATTGAAAAGAAAAGTCCTTTAGATTTAGACGCGTTGTATATGTTTCCGAAGCAAACGAATAAAACAAACTATTTGTGACCAATACGTCAACAAGCAGACGTTCTCAGTCTGTTTTCTCCATGTACTGGGAAAAGTGAGATAATCTTGATGTTTCTGCACTTCTTGAGACTTGACAGAACATGCAACAGACTCTTTATTTTAGTGTCAAGGCTGATATTAGGCCACTCTTTATTTTAGTGTCAAGGCTGATATTAGGCCACTCTTTATTTTAGTGTCAAGGCTGATATTAGGCCACTCTTTATTTTAGTGTCAAGGCTGATATTAGGCCACTCTTTCACTCAAAGGACAGAACAAATATCTCAATATGGCTTAGTGTATATCTTGCCGATACAAAACAACAACCGATGTTTATGTTAAGCTAAAAGAAGAGCATGCTGTTATAAATGAGAACCAAAATGTCCATTGGTCAAATATGGCCTGATCTGGTTTTAGAGTTGCCCATTGACCAAGATTTAAAATCAAATATGGTATCGTATAATTATCCATAAAAAACCGAAGCCTAAATTGTTCATAGCATGATGTTAACTATAATCATGAAGACAACTATAACAATGAAGACAACTATAACCATGAAGAAAACTATAATCATGGAGATAACTTTAACCATGAAGACAAGCATTACCATGCAGATTAATATAATCATGTCGATAATTATAATCATGGAGATAACTATAATCATGAAAACACATATAACCTTGAAGATAACTATAATCGTGAAGATAATTATAACCATGAAAATAACTATAATCATGAAAGTAACTATAATCATAAAGATAACTATAACCATGAAAGTAACTATAATCATAAAGATAACTATAATCACGAAGATAACTATAACCATGAAAGTAACTATAATCATAAAGATAACTATAATCACGAAGATAACTATAACCATGAAAGTAACTATAATCATAAAGATAACTATAATCACGAAGATAACTATAACCATGAAAGTAACTATAATCATAAAGATAACTATAATCACGAAGATAACTATAACCATGAAAGTAACTATAATCATAAAGATAACTATAATCACGAAGATAACTATAACCATGAAAGTAACTATAATCATAAAGATAACTATAACCATGAAGATAACTATAACCATGAAAGTAACTATAATCATAAAGATAACTATAATCATGAAGATAACTATAACCATGAAAGTAACTATAATCATCAAGATAACTATAATCATGAAGATAACTATAACCATGAAAGTAACTGTAATCATAAAGATAACTATTATTATAAAGATAATTGTAATCATGAAAGTAACGATAATCATAGAGATAACTATAATCATGAAGATAACTATAGCGATGAAGATAACTATAACCATGAAGATAACTATAACCATGAAAGTAACTATAATCATTAGATAGCTATAACCATGAAGATAAATATAATCACGTAGATAAATGTAATCATGAAGATAACAATAACCATGAAGAAAAATATAATCACGAAGATAATTATAACCATGAAGATAAATATAATCATGAAAATAACTATGACCATGAAGATAAATATAATGAGGAAGATAACTTTATTCATGAAGACAACCATAACCATGAATATAACTATAATCGTGAAGACAATTGCAATCATAAGGATAACTATAACCATGAGGATAAATATGTTCATGAAGATAAATATAATCATTAAGTTAACTACAATCATGAAGATAATTATAACCATAAAGATAAATATAATCATGAAGATAATTATAATCATGAAGATATCGATAACCATGAAGATAACTATAATCATAAATATAACTATAACCATGAAGACAACTATAACCATGAAGATAACTATAACCATAAAGACAACTATAACCATGAAGATAACTATAACCATGAAGACAACTATAACCATGAAGACAACTATAACCATGAAGACAACTATAATTATGAAGATAAATATAATCATGAAGATAACTATAATTATGAAGATAAATATAACCATGAAGATAACTATAATTATGAAGATAAATATAATCATGAAGATAATTGTAATCATAAAGATAACTATAATCATGAAGATAAATATAATCACGAAGATAAATATAATCATGAAGATAACAATAACCATGAAGATAAATATAATTATGAAGATAATTGTAATCATAAAGATAACTATAATCATGAAGATAAATATAATCATGAAGACAACCACTATGAAGATAACTATAGTCATAAAGATAATTTTAATCATAAAGATAACTAAAACCAAATATGCTCATATAGATAATATAATCATGAAGATAAGTATAATCATGAAGATAACTATAACCATGAAGATAAATATAATCATGAAGATAATTTTAATCTAAAGATATCTCTAATCATGAAGGTAATTGTAATCATAAAGATAACTATAACCATGAAGATAACTAAAACAATGAAGATAAATATATTCATGGAGATAACTATAATCATGAAGATAACTATAACCATGAAGATAATTGTAATCATAAAGATAACTATAATCATGAAAATAATTTTAATCATAGATATAACTATAATTATGAAGATAATTGTAATCATAAAGAGAACTATAATCATGAAGATAATTGTAATCATAAAGATAACTATAACCATTAAGATAATTGTAATCATAGAGATAACTATAATCATGAAGATAACTATAGCCATTAAGATAAAAATAACCATGAAGATAACTATAATCACTTCTGTCAGAATGATGCGTAAGACGAGGGGAAACTTTATGTAAGTTTTCTTAAAGTGAGAGAAAATAATAGGCTACCTAGGAACGATTAGGTTGTACGCACTTGTTTGAATAAGATATAATTACAGAACATTCAAACTTTGTAAATTGCACACAGGAAATTCATTGCCTGTCATAAATATTGCATCTGGTGGCGTTTATGCTCGATGACAGGAGATACTGCCTCTTAGGATTCGTGAGCTAGGAAAGTAGCACCAACTGTAAAATGTCCACAAAAGACAAAAATAAATTAGGGCTGCGTTAGGTGTGTGCCTCCGCACAAATAAAATGAAGACTTTTTACTGATTTGTCTACAACAGAGATGCTAAGTGCAACGATAAAAAAAATGGTTCCTTTCATCTGATTCTGACCGTCTCGGGAAGATCGAGAAGTGTGATGGCTTTACCTCTGGAGCTGAAGGAAGGTAGCGATTTGTATCTTCGATAGCAGTTACCAATTAAAGTAAACTGAGTTGTCATGTATTTATTAGTATGGCAAACGCTCAAATGATCAAAAGTTGAAGTCTGTTTACATTGGAATATATGTCAGTCAGTGATTTTCAAATAGTTTTATCGTATCTTTGCAAAGAAGGATATATAAAAGTTGATGCACAATCTGTTTGACACAAAACCTGCTCTATCAGTGGGTCTGAAAAATTAAAATAGGGGCCCTCTACTGCTTTATAAGCTGAAAAAAGTGTAAACATATCCATCTCAAATCACAGAAATAAATACATAGGCAATCCCTTGAACGAATCAAATCTGACCATTTTTATCAGCAACTAGGGACCAGAATTGGAGCATAGTATTAGTAGTAAGGTCAGTCATTCGTCCTAGCAATCGGAACATCGCTTAACCTTTT
Source organism: Margaritifera margaritifera (assembly GCA_029931535.1). Classification (NCBI taxonomy): domain Eukaryota; kingdom Metazoa; phylum Mollusca; class Bivalvia; order Unionida; family Margaritiferidae; genus Margaritifera; species Margaritifera margaritifera. The sequence continues at coordinate 461,162 of JAQPZY010001605.1, read as the reverse complement.
CCGTCAAGTCGGAGAAAAAAGTCTCGGATATAATTGTAGGAATACACATAATTGTCATGGGTTTGGCTGATTCGCTTCCAGCGGAGTGCACCCCATATGCTGCGACATTAAAAGACCGACAGTGTTCTGATTGTGACTTTGTCTCCTTCCACCGCCACATTTTACCATGTGAACAAAAGTAGTTCCGAATATAGTTCTCAACAACGGCGAATTACATCCGATGTTTATTCTCTGACTTAGCGGAAAAGGCTGAGCGATGTTCCCAGCAATTTCCATATGTTTACTTGTTACTAAGGGAAACTACCCTGACCACTGTCACTTTTACCACTGGAACATGATCAAGAGGAATCAGACACAAGAATATTGATGCATATTTATAATTTATGCCGAAATAACAAATGTACATTTATTTACTCCGTAACCATGCCATTCGTAGAATTTTGGACCAGATACGTTTAAATGTCTTCTTGGTTTGCATGATTTGAGTATCAGTGATTCTACGAAGAGTTTATGCTGTATCGGAAAATAAAGTAGACAATAATATCTACAGTGCGAAGACCACATTTGAAGCATGGCATATCATGATGTGGTGGCCCTGGCTTCTGGTCTTTTTGTTTTATTCATGTGCAAGTAGATTAATCGGACCGAAGTGAGGTATACTATTAAACCTGAATAACCGACTTGGCAAGCGAATTCATGTCCTCAGTAGTATGGAAAACAAAAACTTTACCAGCAAGATACTCTAGCCCCTGTACGTTTTTCATTTATATCCTTTGATTACACGACATGTATATAATAATTGGTCAGAATGCAAGAGTATTATTACTGTTTCGGAGAGAAATAATTTATCTTAAACTATGCAATGAAATTTGAGTGTATATCTAACAATAATCCGGATTCCTTGCTCCTGTCTCAGTTTACTCAGGAGATGATTGTTCAGGCTCTGGGACAGATTAATTGGACACTTAAAGTTACTCTTATTTAAGAGCCATGAAGTCTGAATGGCTCTCTTAAAAGATAAAGGATGCGTATCCACATACAACAAACGCTCCTGCACATCATTCGATAAGTTTCTTTTTTAAAACCTAATGTAATTTAAAAATTTTACACTGAAATTCATTCCAACATATTGACCACAGAAGCATCGAAAGTACATAACATTTCTAGAATATTAATCAACTCGTTGACAATCCATGATTTGCACAATTTATACTGAACATTGAAAAAACTTCAATATGACTAATTGTTTTTTATAACTAAACATAAAGGTTAATTATTTACCAATTTTCTTTGATAATTTTTTCAGAGCACGTCAAATGAGAGAACAGAAGGGCAGAAAGCTGTCCACTCAATGTCAGCAGTTATTGATCTGACAATTAGTGCATTTCACTGTAAATGACGTTTGGATACTTCCAATTGATGCAAATCAGATCTCCCTTGTCAAATCGATGCATAGGATTTAAAATATGTTTGACCTGTGTATGACACGATGATCTTCAGCTAATTGGAAACATTCGACGTATCTGGAATCACGCCACATGTAATGACCATGGCTGTACACAGAACCTTATGTTCTAGTCAATATGATAACGAAGATAATTTTCCAGATTAGCCGACATTTTTTGTTCTCTCACTAGTGACAGAAGGTTTATAGTAACAAGTACATTCCTACAAGTATTGCTTAGCTATGGGCTGTTGGAAAAACAGGTCTCCTGTGACAAACGTTTTTTTTTAAAAATAAAAAAAAATAAGGATTCAGCAAAATAGTGGAAGGAATAAAGTAGTCATACAAGCCTGTGTACTTTCTTAAGCTCATTCGAGTATCTAGAACTCTTGAAGCTATTTAGAAGTGATTACGTGCCAATAATTGATTGGATCAAATATAGTTTACAATCCCAAAGCCATCCTATTCAAACTGCAAACATTACCTACAGAGGTTGTCTATCTTAACATGAAAACGGCAGTGAACATTGGCTAGGGTATCCGGCTTGTACTACAGCTTCATTATGAGGTTATATCTTGGGCTGAAATAAATGAAATACAGTCTACTTTTCATCCTCTGGTAATAATATAATCGTAATACATCACGATGTTTAGAACAATATATAATATGTTTTAAAAATCTGATCCATATTTTGTTGTACTGATTATGTAGCAGTGTATGCACCCAATCAAATACCACACATAAACTAGGGGACGTGCACAGGATTTTAAAAACGTGTGAATCCTAGCTTGCATTTTGGTCACTAATGGAGGGTTTCCAACTTGTAATATATCATGGGGGATTTTTTTTATAACGTTTCTGTATTGCTGTTCAATTATTCCTCACTTTTTTTTTCCTACCTGCTACACATGCTAGTGTTAAAAACTAACTAAATAAATACTTTTATATTTCTTTCAAAGTATGAGGTTATGCACAATTTTGGTATTGCATTGTAGTCAACAGATCTATCAGCGTATTTAATATGCTCCAGTGAGGTAATCCATTCAAACTGATACTTTTTATTACATTCTTTTGTGCCATGTCCTAGAAATGTATGTTTGGGATCATTATTTTAACTCTCAAAGACAGTGGCTTCCGGAACAAATGACTAGAGCTCTTTTTTTTTTTTTTTTGACTCGAAAAAAAAAAACAATTTTTGTTTATTTCATTGCTTCTAGAATGGATCACCTGGTTACATCTGTTGGATTTTCAGCCAGTTCCAAAGCTTCCCTTTGATTCTTCAAAAATGTGTTTCTTTAAACGAATAACATTCAATGAAATTGGCATAAACAATGTCACAAACTCTCTACGTTATAAGTGTAGCTAAAAAATACATTTTCTACTGGCGACAGCATGGCCTTTTAGTGGGTTTCATCGACATTGACAGATATTATGTTCCTCTCTGGTTGACTAGCATGGCTCATTTGTTCATTTTCATACCTTAAGATTTAATTGATATTACGTGGATAACTCAAATAAGTCCGCGAGATCGATTTTGTCAAGGCACATATTTAGAAAAAAAAGAGATCTGTTTTGGGGCATTTGAGGCCCTAAGTCACCAGCATCTAACTTTTTATATTTATATGTAAATTTGATATCAAGACTTAAAAATGCCAAAAGAAATTGTATTTCACGTCGAATATTTGGAGCGATTAGCGTATATACTCGCGTATAACCCGAGTCCAAATGCAAACAACATAGACCCTGATCTTTCGTCGCATAATGCGCCGGCAGATCAGGGTCTATGTTGTTTGTTCTACTGATTGGTCCTTACAAACTGCATAGACCTAGATCTGCCAGCGCATTATGCGACGGCAGTTTGTAACGGATTATATGGGAGTACAGACGGTAACATTATCTCTGTATAGGCATTATTCCAATAACAGTCTGCACAACCTGTACAAACAGAGGAACAAAAACATTTAGAGCGAGATCGTTTGCACGCAAATCGCACGAAGAGCATTGATACATTGTTATACAATGATATACAAGTACTTATAATACAATGTATACATACGTTAAAAAATGCTACAATAAAATTTTAGACATAATTATAAACATACAGAAGCATAATTTAACATACATACATCTATACATACACACATGCATACATTCAGACAGATGTAGGTACTTACATACATATATACATACATGAATACATACATGCATGTTGGACACAATGTAATCATCCTGATGGTTTCTATCAATTTTCTAGCTCATCATGGCAAAAATGTACATAACAGAGGAATGTTTAACAAAAAAGAGTAATATTTGCTTTGTATGAAGTGTTGTCATTTATGACTTTTTCCCTTGAAATTAAAGACTTTATTATTTGGTGATTTTTATGTCTTTACATATTTGTGGCAGTTACACAAAATTATCAGACATTTAGAGGTATGTTTAACTGTTAAAGGCTCATAAAATAAACTTATTTCGACGTCTTGTCAAAAGCCATCATCGCAAATAAACTCCAGCATTTCTAAACTCCCTTTAATTCAGTTAAATATGAGTGTTTACAGTTGTTATGGTCTTTCATTGTTTTTGTGTGAAAATTTGCAGGTTTGATGAGAAATTCAATTTACTTCTCTGCAATGTTCCATCACATTTCTTGAGAAACAATTCCCTTAGAAGACAAACGCAATATTGATATATATTAGGCTTCTACCTCGTGAAATTATGATCGGTTTAAAATCTGCGTTGGGTAAGCTGTATAACTCATTTTATGACCGAAGAAAAGGAAATACACTTCATCAGTTTTTGAAAGCCTGGCTTTCTAATGCGTAGTTGAACAAAAAATATTAAAAATATATTTGTCTTTGTAAGCACAGTTTTGTATGTTGGAATCTAGATTGTGAAACACCAAAGCAAGAAAATAAGTGTCATCAAGATCAGAACTACATGCGTGTTTTTTGTTGTTGTTTTTTTTTTTTTGTTTTTTTTTTTGTTTGTTTGTTTTTTATTTCAGAAGTTTATTTTGAGCAATGAACAAGTCTTCTTACTGCTAATTTCATTTCTGTGTTTCATGAAACAGTATTTTATTCAGTTTTCTGTTTGTGTACTGTAAATTCAGAAGTTAATCCATGTTGAAAATAATGCGATTTTCTATGGCAAGGAAACATGCGAGTTGAAATGTAATGCAAAGTACCAGATGGTTAATTAAATCCCTTGTATTAAGCAACCTGTTAAACGAATTTTGAATAATATGGTTATTGTTATGTGCCTTTTTTTACTGTAATGTCTATTTGGAAAGACAAAATTCATTTCCAGCAGCTTGCTCTCATGAGGGAGAGTGGATACCATTGCAATTCATTGAAGAGTAAACATGCATTTTATTAAGAAAGAATTACACATATCGCAGAAGAAAGTATTTGACCTATGCCAAAGAAATTATCATCATGGACCTATGCCAAAGAAATATCATCATGGACCTATGCCAAGGAAATTATCATCATGGACCTAAGCTGCCAACACATTTAATATTCAGGTTCCTGATATACTTTATTTAAAAAAATAATTCCAATTGTCATGCGTTGGCTGAGTTTTCGGAAATGGGTGTAAATGGTCCCGTGGTACTGATCTGGAATGTTTTAAACATCAGTACATTTTGGAGCCTACTTTCGGTTCCCATTCGGTTTCTAGTGCTTTCGGTCAAGCTTTGCTTGTATAAACATCACAAATCCCCCACCACACACACACACACACACACACACACAGACACTCCACTGTGACTTTAGATCAAATTTGGCAACAGCAGATAAAATTTCCAATTAAAAGTTCAAACATTGCATTCACAAGTCCTTCCTAACCACTCACTGTTGTTGCCAAACAAAGTATATAACAGACTTCTAGAGCAAATATACATTTATAAATTACTGCATTTTTGCTTCGACATCGTGTTTCAATCAGCTGTTATTTAGGGTCATGATTATTTTACGTAAGAGCAGCGGATGTCACTAAAAATGTATGCAACTTTTTGGGGGAAATATCGAACTGCGTAGAAAACAAGAACAATGAATAGTATATACATAAAGTATATTTGCTCAATTAAAAAAATCATGGTGAACATCATTAACTCTTGTATTGTGAATTTGAACGGTTATGGTCATCTTCCCTTGCCAAGATTATTTAATGCTCGATGTCCCATATCGATGATAAACGATGTGGATCGACCACCCTTACTTTGCGAAGATGGGGCTTGGTATTCATGCGCAATGTGAAAACTACATGCAACCTAAAATCGAATGCTTTCTTGATGGAATCCGCTGATTCAACTAGAATCACAAGGATCAAATGATAATGGTTGGGTATTTATCAAAGTGTAAATTGTACCTAATCACTCACAAAGTTAACATAAAGTCCAAGTGATTAAACAGAATTTACACTTCGATAAATATCCAACCATGATCATTTCATCTTATATAAAGTATGACTTAGTGACGTGTGGCACGCGCTGACAGCTTTAAATCAAGTCAAAACATCAATTGTCTTCTATAACATTCAAAGAACACCGTGACAATTCTTTCGCCTGTTCGATTCAAGACAAGACCCTGACCCCAGGATTCAAATAAAATCCGTGTTTCCCAACCATTCAGCCACAATTAAGTTGTGCAATGACCATTTCCGGCACAAAGCAGTGTTTACCCTTGACTCAATTGATCCTTTATTTTCGAATTTTCTTCCAACTAAGACTACATAAAATTAGTCATCGAAGGTCCTTGCAACCTGTAATTTGGCCTTGCCATGAATTCAATTAATCTGCCATTAAGGTTGATGCTTTTCCGCGCGAATTCACGCAGGGTACAGGAAATCATCAGTACCGGCTGTGGGGTATTTCGAGTTCGTAAAAATACAATAAAACACCTAACTGCATACATTGCATAACTACAAAATGCTCATGAAACACCTGTCAATTTGTAATTTTAACTTCATGTATATATACTTTGCATTTTTAAATAGAAATCTAGTGGGTTTGTGCATCCGAGTGTTAATTTCCATTGGCCTAGCGAGTAGGTTCCCGTGCACATTGAAACGTTTCCTTCAAAATTGTGTCATTTGTTTGTGCATGATTATGCCCTCAATACATCGAGTCATTTTGATTTTGGTCTGGTTAATTTATGTTCAATCGATCTAATGCATGTGACCCTAACGTTCACATATAACAAGCTTTCCTTTTATTAACTTATTATATCGTCTGAAAAAGCTTTGTTATTGCACAATTGTTTAATTCTGTCTGCTTTATACATCATCTTCAAAGAATCATCTGAATTCTCACTGATTCGATACGAGTTTAAGCTTTCTCAAGAAAGAACGAAAAACGGCGTATTCGATTCATGTTTCCTTCACAGTCTTAACTGTTGAAAGACCAAATCTTTCATTTGTCATCACTCTATAATCAAGTTAAAGGCTCAATTTATTCCATATTACCGTCTTTGTTCATATTTTGTGACACTTTTCATGCAATGTTTCGCCTAACAGACGCAGTTACCTTGTATTTTATTTTAGTATATAAAACACACTCTTAAGATGGCCGTTTTTGTAAAATCAAACCTTACTGCGCAGTTTAAAATGACGTGTCATTACATAATGACATCATTGATCTGACGTCGCATGTTACCTTAGTGTATCGTATAGTTATAATCTGTGTGTGAGACTGGACGTAAAATGACATGGTTACGATTTCTGTCTCTCATCAAATAATGAAGAAGAAAAATAATTTTACAATTTTTATAATCGCAATCACAGTCCTTTGAAAGATGATAAAGTTATACGAGGCTTTCTCTTTCGGAAAATTTAAATTATCTCAATAATTGTCATACAAAAAAAAGCAAAAAAAAATTAAATAAATAAAAATAAAAAAAATAAAAACAAAATCACTCATCCATATGCAATTTTCTATGTACACTTGATAATAAGAGTCTCTGATCTTCAACCTGTTCAAATTTGATCAATTTTTAAAAACTCATTCAGCTATTATTTAGTGGACAATTAGTGGCTGGGTACTTTTCTCCATACTTTTCTATGTAATGACTCTTACATGGGGTTCTATATTCAACAAAGTATAACGCAAGAAAATGGAGAAAAAGAACAATATTGTTTCCGTATCAAGCCATTGGCCAACTATAAAATTATACAATGAAGAATATATATATATATATATATATATATATATATATATATATATATATATATATATATATATATATATATATATATATATAATTACAGAATTTTCAAAGTATTTTCTGATTACCTCATCAAATTTATTACAAAGTTAATTCCAAAATATTTCATTAGATGGGTATTCGTAATAGTACTTTGGAAGGAACTTCAATCTAAATTCTGAATATTTTTGGCATTTTAATAAAACAAATGGAATTCATTTTCAATTTCCCCACATTCAAATGAAAGATGAACACAAATCTATATACAATATACAAATTGTTAATTGATTTTAGCCTCCTTGGACCTTTAGCTATGTCAAAATATCAATTTTCCAGATCATCTTTAATGGACATAAAAGGTAAGATATTTTCATGTGTTCTTTTTTTTTAGGAAAATTTAGTGATGTTGATCGCATGTATCCATATATTCGGCTGCCTTTGGTGGAACTGACTTTCACATTACAGCATTCGTCGCGATATGATATTCACCACATAGATTCGGAGGTTGATGGCCATTGTATGCACTTGGTTTTTCAGACATTACGTCTGGATAAGGTATGAGGCAGTAATTGCTTTCAGCCTCTTAGATTCCACTTTAAACTCAATGTCTTTCTGAGCAAGGACCAGTGGTTCCTAATACAAGATCTTTCATTTTCCCTGAATAACTCGATCTCTTCGAAGGCACTACATTCGTCGACAAGAGGATTTCGTTTCGTAAATACTAGTCGCATTTGAGTACAAACCACTACTATGATGACGGACCACAATAATTTATATTTTAAACTTAATTTCTTGTACTTCTATTGCACAAGAAATCCTAACAACTTGTACCTCGGGCTATTGGCGGCTCAAATCTCAGCGTAATGTGGATATGTGACATTTGAGTGAATTCTTGCAATACCTCTTGCCTTCTATTTCATAACTAATTAAATCTGATTTATTTTAAGGTCTCAACTTATAAATGTTGTTTGTTTTCCTCAAGGGAGTGAAATGAAGAGCAAAAAGTACACTTTAGTGATCCATGTGATATGTTCAGCAAACGTATATTTTTAATATTACGTAGTATTTATGCTGTATGACGCTCAGAATAGATATTAAGTAATATACTCCTAGTTTTTGTACATAATCCAATATAGTCGCGAGGTTTTTTCTTTATAATATCGTAATCAATAAAACGATCAAATAGGGACATATTAACTTTCTCTGTTTGGTCAAATGTATCATTTCTAAAACCCTGCATTTCGCAATCAGTCAAAGCAAATGCAAAATACGGATCCTTTATTTAGGGTCTATTTAGACTAAAAAAACCAACATGATAAATTGAAATTAGAAATTCCAATATCACTGATGTATTTTATTATTCCGAAAGTAAACGAATTATCGTTCATTTCATTTGTAAGCTGCTGTGACGAGTTCCAAACATGACACGATCATTTATCTCTATATGCATGGCAGGATATCCTCAAATATTACAATTTATAGGATATTTTTTAAATTTTGTAATCAACTGTATTGTTTGGTCTCCCATTTCTTTTCGTACGTGGTGTAGAAATCTAATTCCATTTTCATTCGATCATTCTTTCTTCTTTTATCAGATTAGCCATCATACCTTAGCGTCTGTCTTAAACTCTACCTATTTTTACAGTGAACTTGGCGCTGATGAATATTCCACAATACTGGATGTTTTTGAATTGAGCCCTGTAACAGGCATTTATAAAGCATGATGTAAAAAAAAACTGTAAAACGCTTTTAAAGTTTGTATGAAAAGGTTGAGAAAATTGAAGCATTGGAAAGGAAATGCCACCAAATATGTTTCCAAATCTATCATGCTCTTTCTGGAATATTTCAGTTTGTGAAATTATTACTTGCAAGTTTGATGCGATCATCCAACGTACCACTGAGCTACTCCTTCTTTGGAATTCACTAATTGTTGTTTCCTGTTTTAATGAGTAATCCTCCTTCCTAAACCTAGTTTTCAAAGAATTACCGGCACTATGTACTTCAAAAAAAAAAAAAAAAAAAAAAAAAAAATGACTGCATAACTTTTATGACAAAACTGCGGGCCTAAAGAGTCTGTGTACGACGACTTGCCTTTTGTTTGGGTTTGTGTTATCGTAGAAAAGACAAGGCTTAACTGCTTGACTGAGCCTGTCCTTCGAGTGATTTCGAATATACATTGGACGGGTCTCCTGTAATTATTTTGTCTAAAGAGTACGGTAGCTACATACGGACTGGGAACTAGGATAAGTATTCAAGTGATCGATGTTTGATTATGCAAATTTTTACTATAATTGATTTTACAAGTTACTTTTGCTCTCAAACCCCAAACTATGTAAATTTCTAACCTAGTGTTATATTGATTTCGTAGTTATTGAGGTGGTTAATTGCCTGCAATATGAGGAATAATAGCTTGCTACCTAAATTTAGAGGCTAATGAAACGTGAATACCGATAGAAAAATGTCGGTTACTGCAAAGACTAATAATGTATTACTGTGGTTTATACCTAATGCAATGTGCATTTTCTAAATTGGATTTCTATTAAAATCGTTGATTCCACCTGCGGGTTATTGTAATTCTATACGTGCAACTTTGGGACCACGTTGCACGCACTTCAAATTCATCGAACACATTTCTGAAGGCTCAATTGGTCTGCTGAATCGCTCGCACACGTCAGAATTACATTCAAAGTGCACTGGGATGTTTTCATCAAATGTCCCTAAATAGATCCTGCGCAGCATGCCAGAACAAAGGAAACAATGAACATGAAAAACGAAAGAAATATAAAAAAAAATGACGGAGGAATGACATTTGTGCGTTCCTTCTAATTTATAATTAAAACTGCTGAATGTCACGGGCTGTGCTATTTTCTTGATTATTGATTGATGCAAATGACACAACTTGTAGATTGAAAATTTATGCTGATGAACAATGACATATGATGCATAATTAGAGACGTGGGGACATCGGTTAAAAGCATAACATTCAAAGACTAAAATTGTACATTCTATACGTGCAACTTTGGGACCACGTTGCACGCACTGCAAATTCATCGAACACATTTCAAAAGGCTAAATTGGTCTGCTGAATCGCACGCACACGTCAGAATGTCATTCAAACTGCACTGGGATGTTTTCATCAACTGTCCCTAAATAGATCCTGCGCAGCATGCCAGAACAAAGGAAACAATGAACATGAAAAACGAAAGAAATACAAAAAATGACGGAGGAATGACATTTGTGCGTTCCTTCTAATTTATAATTAAAACTGCTGAATGTCACGGGCTGTGCTATTTTCTTGATTATTGATTGATGCAAATGACACAACTTGTAGATTGAAATTTTTTTTTTGATGAACAATGACATATGATGCATAATTAGAGACGTGGGCACATCGGATAAAAACATAACATTCAAAGGCTAAAATTGTACATAGAGTGCTATCAAAACATGGATTCTAATGCAGATACTGGCCAATTTGTAATCCTGAAGAACGATTTATTATGAGAACCAGAGGACAATATAGTGTATATTCTAACTCAAGTAATAGTGCAACATTGATTGAAAAAGGCTCACAATGATATACTTTCAATTAGTCGCACGTTTGTTTGAGTTGTGAGTGATTGTAGTTCTTACTTCATACAATTCAAAGAAAAACTTATATATATATGTTATTTTCCAAAAATATAATAATGTTCAATTATTCACCATTGCTGAGGTGAACATAACGTTTTATGAACTAGTAAATTTCATATTGACCGACGCGAGGCGGAGCTCAATACGATAAGTAGTATGGTTCATAAAACTTCATATTCAACGAAACAAAGGTCAATAAATGTTTTATTACATGATTTAGTGCAAAATTTTAAAATTTAACTTATTACTGTCTAATAAAAATGGCAGTTTATCTGCTTGACGCCACACAAAAAACAAACATGAATTCACAACAGACGAATAATCCGCAAATCAGATGTTGTCTCTTGTCAGCCAATGAAAAAGCTTCTCTCACGCAAAGTATGTTATGTCCTTTGTGTCAGCCAATGAAATAGCGTCTATCACGCAAAGCATGTTATGATCTTTTTTCTGGCTTCAGAATCAATAAACAAAAAATGTCCTTTATGAGAGAAATAGCACTTCAACTGGTCTTAAAATATTTCTCCTTTGACGACAAAATGTTATGCATTTTCATGAAGATTGCAACACAACAATTATATCAGTAGAGTAAGTAAATAACCTCACAAGCATGTGCTGTTTCTATAGCTGTATCGTGTTTCTGATTTTGCTTGTATATCAATTTAAAATATTTCAATGTTAGATCTTACAAAATTCCTCATAAGATTAAATATTTAGTACCCTTAAACCCAATGATTGCCTGGTGACGCATCGTGAGCAACGGGCATTGAAGATTTATCGGAATCCCATCTTGTAATATCGTGTCCTATACATGATAAAATATAGTAAAATATCCCCACCCCCACTAAAAGAAAGATGAAAAATTAAAGACATTTTATGTTTAGAAATATGAATATGGTGTACATGAGTATATGATAATGAGAAAAATAATAAAAGTGAAATCAGTTATCATACAAGTTTTGCAAATTATAGCTGATTATGCAGGATTATTATTTTTATATATACATGTGCAAATTTAGATACGTATGCCTATTTATATGCTTCTGTTAATATTGTAATTCGAACGGATTTGGACACGTACATGTTCAATTTGCTTAGTGAAAACCGGAGGTAGTGCAAAAGCAAACTGGTCAAGATATATATATATATATATATATATATATATATATATATATATATATATATATATATATATATATATATATATTATGCTAGTTGTCCAGATGGGTCTTTTACTATTATAAATTCTTCAGGTTCAATATTTTGAGATTTATGTTAATTAGTCCATCCATCCATCCATCTATCCATCCATCCATCCATCCATCCATCCATCCATCATTCATTCATATTTGTGTTTCTGGAGCCAACTCCCAAACCATTATATATACACTATATATCACACAAGTGCTTATTGCGATTGTGAAATTGTTGGCTTCATCGTCATTTTGTTGGGGCATGGGATGTAAATATGACTCTGTCTTCTTATTTTACTTAAAAGCATATGATAATTGTTCGACCACACCATGATGTAATACAATTGAAATAACAGAGGTTGATAAGACAATCCAACAAGTTTCATTGAAACACTTACCATCTATCAACCGTGGTTATATTAACATTTTCTATAAACATCTGTATGATTGTGTAATCAATATAATTAGGGATTTCACATGCAACAATCCGTTTATTAGTTGTAATTCTTGTTTTTTTTTTATGGAATAAACTTTATAGAATATGATGGCATTCTAGGTGATATCAAAGAGAATTTGAGGATACACAAATTAGAAGCATCAGATGCTACGTTACAAAGACCTACTATGTCATTTCTGCTACAATTACTTAATCGACAAAGAAAGGTTGTCAAAGTATTTATCAATTTGTATTGAAAAATATTAACATTCAAAGGCACAAGATCAATGGAGACGTGATCTCAACTTAGATGAGTGTTTTGGCTGGAAAAACAAGTATTTATTGGCACATAAGTATGCAAAAGATATTTATCTTAAATGTATTCAATTGAAAATTTTCAATAGAATTCCACCTATAAATGTTCTTTTACACAAATTGATAATTATACATGACAAATTATGCTCTTTTAGTAGAGAAATAGGACAGTCCCTCTTTTTATTTACTGCATGATTGCGCTAGAGTTGTAATCTTTGCATACAATCGTTCAGTTGGCTGAAAGACAAATATATACACCTTGTATATTTTAACTTCATAGTAGTTTATATTAGAAATAAATAAACAAAACAAATCTAATTAAATTTTAAATTTGATTTCACTCATAGAAAAGAACTAAATGTTTAAATTACAGATTCACAATAAAGTATTAAACTTGGAAACATGTAAAAAATGAATATCATATATGTACAAATTAAAAAGGTATACAGACTAAAAAAATTGCAACTGGGTGAAATTCAATCAAAGACGGGAATTTTATGAAGGTATAATTGGTAACAAAATGTTATATCATAGTATATGTTTTTTATTATGAATCATTTGCTAGCTACTTTAATGTGCAAAATATGATACATGTATGATCGTATACGATTATGATGGAATGTTTTTAGATTTGATTGATATCATTCAGGGATTACTGTACATGACAAGAACAAGTGAATATTTATTTGCAAAGTAATATAGACGATAATAACAAATGTACTGATTGTATAACATGAATATTCTCTCTCTCTCTCTCTCTCACACACACACACACACATACACATACACACACACGCACGCACACACATCGGTTATATCCCATACACATTTTCTTCTTCTTGTACTATTATGCTTTAACAACAAGAAAATAATAATAGTAAACCCAGCATGCATTCACTTGATTGTTTAAATATGTGACTGTATCAAAATCTCTGTAAGATAGTCTGTGGCATTGTACCACTTTTATCGCCACAGGGCGATATTACTTTAGGAAACATATCTGCCCTTATGTATGTTATTAAAATCTGTATTTCCATATTTAGGCTTATTTCATTTTTCTTCTTCTTTTGATCCTTCTCTGTCTGTCTGTCTCTGTCTGTCTGTCTGTCTGTCTGTCTGTCTCAGGATGAACAAATCTTAAAATGTGTCACGACTGTAGACCCTCTAGTATACATTTATTTAATCAATAAGGAGGCGCCATCAAAAAATGACTAAAATCGAATTGCAAACAACAAAAAGTAAGTTTGAATTATTAACTTTTTAATTAGTTTTCCACATGAATCCTGCAAATTATTTGTGACTTAACTTACATGAACTGTTGTTATTCGATATTCTGTCACCCATACAGTATCGTATGCCTTTTACGCTCTACGACAAACGGACACATATTGAGAAGAAAACGTGGTTAAATATAGTAATTAAATTGTTTAAGGAGCGAGTCTAGCTCTCAACATAATCATATTCATGTTTGAAAATGTTGGAAAATTAGGGCATTGATGAGTGTTGATTGCAAACCGAAATTAAGTGACAAGCGAAATTTGGGTGCAGCGTCGGTCACTGAACTAGATTGCGTGCTTGCCAAGGCCAAAAATGCACGTTTGAATGCCGAAATGAACAAAATAAAGAACCAAATTCCATACAAGTAAACTCACAATCATTCCAACCTTTTGTTCCAGATGTAAGAAAAAAACTTCTAGGTAAGAGGAGGGGTCATAACTCAGTTCTAAGGGACAGAGGAGTCATAACTCAGTTCTAAGGGACAGAGGGGTCATAACTCAATCAAATTTAGATAACTGAAAAGGGTTAAAATCACATGACGTAGACCTTATTAAATTTGATTTCACTCCATAAAATACCAAAATAATTCAGGAGATAAAGCGAAAGTTGTGACTAATCGTCAATTTTCAAAATCAAACAAGGATATGTTCCTGTCCAGTTTTGACAGAATAAAGTTAAAATCGAAAGTGACCTAAGTCTATTTTATATCGAGCCTCAAATCCAATTTTGTTTAAATGCATGGAGTGAAAGTTATTAAGCGGAAATGAAATTTGTGACAAATGAGACGTACGGACGGACGCATTTACGGAAGTAAACTAAATGGGTCACACTACATAATCCTGCAGCAGTGTATGTCTGGGCATAGAAATCATGGGACTTGGAAAATAAAATGTCCATCGTCATTCTACTGATAAAGAAATAGATGGAAATGTAAACCATTTTCAAATTGACGTGTTTCTATTTTTTCCTTCTGTTCTTTCCTCTGTAAGCATTTCAGATTGATATCATTGCATCTTTTTGTGCCGATTTTTCTTTCTTCAGAAAAAAGACGAGCTTTTTAGAGACTAGAAGAAGAATTTGAGGTTATGATGTATATCAGCTTACTTTTTTACCCTGTCCCTGCATGGGCAGATAACTAGAATATATCAATGACTGCATGGGCAGATAACTAGAATATATCAATGACTGCATGGGCAGATAACTAGAATATATCAATGACTGCATCGGCATATAACTAGAATATATCAATGACTGCATGAATGAATGAATGTGTACAATCAATTACCGCTAATGAATATTCTCTGTAATTAGATTATTTGTCTCATTAACAGATCTTTACAATGCTGCTGCTGTTGCCGATGACGATAACGATGATGCAGGTGGTGGTGATGATAGTGATGATAATGAAGAGAATGTCATGATCGCTGTCGCTGCTATTTTTCCATGTGATTATTATTATTTGTGACCCGCAAGACATGCTAGAACAAAATTGAAACCCATATAAACGCACTGCAACACATTGCTAACACATAAGTGTGTAAATTTGCGCTTGTGCAAGTATTTCCATGCACGAGAACGCAACATTAAACATGAATGAAAATGTAAGATAGATATGGAACGATGTCATGAATCTTTGATAAAAAAATATAAAAATAATTTTTTTAAAAATTGTCAGATATCACGTCCTTTCATCAGTTTATTTCACAGTGTATTCCTCTAGAGAATAGCAGCTGTTCTTATAAAAATACCTTCATATTCTGAACAAAATCTGCGCTAAGAAAAGAGATGACGTAACATTATCAGATCATTATCAACCCTAATGGATAATGATGACTTTATTTAAGACCGCGGTTTTCTACTAATTACTTTATTCAAGACTGCGGTTTTCTACCAATGACTTTATTCAAGACTGCGGTTTTCTACCAATGGCTTTATTCAAGACTGCAGTTTTCAGCTAATGACTTTATTCAAGACTGCGGTTTTCTACTAATGACTGTATTAAAGACTGCGGTTTTCTACCAATGACTTTATTCAGGGCTGCGGTTTTCTGCCAGTGCCTTTATTCAAGACAACGGTTTTCTACCAATGACTTTATTCAAGACTGCGGTTTTCTATCAATGACTTTATTCAAGACTGCGGTTTTCTACCGATTAATTTATTCAAGACTGCGGTTTTCTACCGATGACTTTATTCAAAACTGCGGTTTTCTATCAATGACTTTATTCAAGACTGCGGTTTTCTACCGATTAATTTATTCAAGACTGCGGTTTTCTACCGATGACTTTATTCAAAACTGCGGTTTTCTACACAGACATAGACTTGACCGATATTGTACCTGCTTACCGTACGCAGACGTAGACTTGACAAATTTTCGATAATTCCTTTATGCGCTTTTACTTCATGGGTTCTATTTTTGCTTTATCACTTTTTTTTCTTGTATGTCCTGCTTTGAATTAATATAGAAATTCATTATCAAGATAGTATTGTATTAATCCCACATTACAAATTTTAAGCTTTTATTGACAAACACATCAACTGGATTAATGAATACATTGGCAGAATGTATATACATTAATATGGAAACAAGAATAGTGATACTTCATAGATCGTTAATAGATATTGGTAGGATTTTGCAAGATAAATACGGTACTGCTACCTTTGTTTCAAATATTACTTTGAATCTGTATTCAATTAAAAAAAAACAACATATCATTTGTAATCCCTTTTTGGATATAAGTGTTCTTGTTATTTGTTTCTAGCTTGCTCTTCTCGTTGTATACACTTTGTAAGTGTGTTAGGTTATGACGAGTAGCTGACTTTATGCTTTGCCAATAAAAAAACGTAAACATGCATTTCGTGTTTTGTTTCTAGGAAAGTGTTCTCACTGGTGCTAGACCGATTTTCCCTCCACGAATAGTTTGAAGACTACCACGACTTCTACTACTATTACTGCTACTACTACTACTACCGCTACTACTACTACTACTACTACTACTACTAATAATAATAATAATAATAAAAATAACACTAATAATAATATTCCAACCTCTTTTTTAAAATTCTTTTTGGAGACTTTTTCCACTGGAATGGATTAAAAAATTTAAATAATACATATAGTTTAAAATTTGCAAGTTTACCGTCCCAGGAACTGCATTACTCGACAGAACGTTATCGTCTCAGGAACTGCGTTACTAGATAGAACTTTTCTAAAGAGCAATCGATGCATCACATTAGTGTCGAAATTTTATGGTGTATATCCATTTTTAACTTAAAATTAATAAAGACAATAAATCTAATTTTCTGCTACAAACACTAAATTTCAAAAACAAGCAAAGCCTGAATGCATCTGTCATTGTAACGTCGTCAAACGGGTGTTAGAGAAAATACAAAAATACAAAAGGTGAACTTAACATCATTGCATAAAAACTTGGATAATTAAGGGCTGGTACTAAGACACCAATTCTCGCATAAATCGGTGAATAATGCCAATCAATCAGTGAACAATGCCAAACAATGCCAATCAATCAGTGAACAATGCCAATCAATCAGTGAACAATACCAACAAAACCTGATCATAA
The DNA here is from genome assembly GCA_029931535.1 of Margaritifera margaritifera. Taxonomy (NCBI): domain Eukaryota; kingdom Metazoa; phylum Mollusca; class Bivalvia; order Unionida; family Margaritiferidae; genus Margaritifera; species Margaritifera margaritifera. Next base: position 443,088 of record JAQPZY010001605.1, on the reverse strand, counting down.
TATGCAAAGATGTTCTCGCATCAATCAATGAACAATGCCAACAAAACCTGATCATAATATGCCAAGATGTTCTCGCAATGGATAACGGTACTTTTGCATTTGGAGAGATAAATTATTATTATATTTTACAATTAATAAATACTGTGGTACTTTAAATCGTGGTTTGGGAAATTAGACCTTACTAATTTGCAAGTAAATAATTGTTCGTTGGTTTGAATTTGTGGTTTGGTGCGACCACAAAATCCACGAAGACTGGTACCCCACGAAAATTAATGAAATCACACTGTAATATAAATATTTCACAGTGAAGTAGAAAAGGTCGTACATGCATGTTTTCAAAGCTATTTAATATTTAAGACTGGCTTTCTTTGAAGAAACGAAGCAGAATCAATCAAACTGCATTACCGTCCACATTCGCTTATAGGTCGAGTCCAACTGCAAACAACATAGACCCTGATCTTCCGTCGCATAATGCGCCGGCAGGTCAGGATTTATGTTCTTTATTCTACTGATTACTTATAACAAACTACATAGACTTAGATCTGCCGGCGCATATTGCGCCGGCAGATCTGTGTCTGTGCAGTTTCTTGTTTGATTGGCTATATAAGCGAGTACATACGGTACTGAATGGGTAGTTTTGCTGTCGCATTTTTCGGTAACCTAGAAAATAGATACATGCATTGGTTTATGACCACATACACGCACGCAATTCCGGCGGAACAGCTAAAATCAGATTACTGTAAAACCTTCATCCTTGCTACGTCTCGTGAAATCCCACTTAATTGGAAACTATGTTAACATTTTCAGTACAGTATACCAATTTACGATAACTGACATTGTAAAGAGACAAACAAAATCCAGTGTAAAGCCATTTCTAAACAAATACTAAGAATGTCAACCTATGTAAAAAAAAAATGGGTGCAGTAGTAACGCATAACTTGAGAAATTCTGATTTGATACGACACTGTCAGAAATATGAGACACAAGCTGGACTGACAGAAAACCCCCTAAATATGCCCGGACACTCGTGAAAATACCTGAACTCCAGGATTCAAATTAACCTGTTCCTCCCATCTATAAAGCAACATTCAAATTCTGCAATTTACATTCCTTACACATAGCTGTGTTTACCCTTGATTCAATTAATTGTTTCTTTTCAAATTGTCGTTCAACAAAAGCTACGTTCAATAAGTCAATGGATGGTATTGTACGTATCTAGTAATTATGTCTCTCCTTCCATTCAGTAAACCTGACACAAAGACCATCTTTTTTCGCACCAAGTTTCACCTTGACACTGGAGACAGGAAATCAGTGCCATTGCCGGTCGTGGGATATTTTCAGTCTGTCAAGAAGTAATCATACAGCTACCCGTCTTTATTACATAATGCATAATGGGCAACATTTATAATGCGTCTCATAAACCTAGGTGCGATATTTCCGGAGTAAAGTGAGAGTTTTACGAGCTCACGAGGTAGTGCACTTGTGTAATTTCTGCTTAAAAGAGCGTCTTGTTAAAGTAAACCTCAAATTTTCTAATGCGTTTCAATATCAACATTTAAATTGAGAGTACCTTGGCTTCAGGATTCTAATCTTCAACAAAACTTATAAAATAAATAAGAAATAAAAATGTTGTGGGCAAACAATTTTAAATCACTTACGAACAATACTTATTGCTATAAGCATTGCCCCATGTCAGTGCACGTGTACACATTGTAGAATGTAACAGTTTACCATCAAGAAACGTTACGTTTTCTACATAAAGTTCCATTTCTTCTTTCAATGGGTCTGGTTGGTAATCACAGAACCAATTAAGAGCAGAAATCGTGTAATGTTTGCCCCAATTTTCGGGATTGAAAATAACCTGGACCCGTTTACAGTAAAATTTAAAAACTGCACAAACTGTAGATTTTGTCCATGAAACTCTCAAAAATCGTGTTCTATGTTTTTGTCAAACGAAAGATAGTAAAAGGTGTGAAAACTGATCTTCCTACATTTAAATTGTACATTTGGAGTCAATATACTTTATAAAAGAGAGCTGACTCATACCTCAAAATTAAAGCAATCCACAAAACATTCTCAGTTAATAAACAGAGCCGTTTTCTGAAAAACTTTAAACCTTGAGGAATATATTATGGTCCCTGTGGAGTGTCTGCTCAATGTGAAATGCAAATTTCGTCAACGTAGATGACTAATTTTAGACGGGTCAGACTTTGGAGAAATCAAACTAGAGAGGGAAAAGTTAGAATAGACCATTATTTATTAAATTTGCGGGCGCTGAATCCAAATTCACGGACTGCCAAGTCGTATTTTGGTCGTAAGTCTTTCAAAATGTAGAAAGAAATATTAAATGGACACTGTAATAGAGTTTTCAAGGTAATGCTCATATAGAAACACAAGAACTGTTCTTCTGTCAGTACTGCTACTCATAGTACTGACTAAAAGTCATATTTATACTATTGAAAATCACTGTAGAGAACGTAGTAATCGTATTTAATATCTCCAAAGTAACGTCGTTGTGGGACACTTATATAGCTGCAATGTGATGGATGTGAATGATTCTTGAACAGTTTGATTTCACTTTTTTTTTTTGCTGAAGTCATTAACTTAATGAAAGAAACAAACAACTAAAATTCGAATTAATAGATAATAGATCGGTAATTGCTGAATAATACTATTGAATACAACAGTGCTTCGATTATCGGAAGCTCGGTTTTACAAATTTCTGGTTCAATTCAAGCAACCCCAACTCCATGTCTTCTAAACATGTTTCATAGCAGACACAAATATAAAGTTACTCAAATAAACTCCTTATTATCCAAACAATTCTCACGTTCCCACTCTGAACTTGGATAATTTATGTTCTGCTGTAATATGAAAATATTCTGGGTTGATTGCAGGTGAATACAGACACCAATTCCCTTGTCATTTTCCTTCAATTTGAAATTGGATTTTAACAGAAAGAAAAACACAAGAAAAGGTTAACAAACTGCTGATATCAGGTCTTACTCGACCTAACTGAAACAGTACGATGGAAGAGATATCTATAATAATATACAAATACAAATTGTAAAGTAGGCAGAAAATTATTTCAATAGGTCATTTCACTGGTTTTATTTTCATCTTGAAAATGTCAGTACATCAGTCAAGTCTTTCGGTGCAATATTTTGCAGCTATCTGCATGTATTATCTGAGAAGAGACTGAATGGCATCACGGTTGACAGTAAGCGGTCTTCATGAGGTTACAGGCTGTTCTGATTCAGTATTCGTTCGGTAGATTCATCATGCACAAGGGAATCATCTAGACCTGAATTGTACACTTGTCTAATGCCACATACAATACACGTCAGCACATTTTATCAGACTGTATGAGAGGATCTGCTCAAGCTTTTATGTTTCAGTGATGCTATGCTTACAATTCTAGAAATCCTAGCATTCTCCATTTTCCCATCTACATGTAAGTTCCGTGAATATAGAGGAGCGTGCCTCATCAACCTATGTGCCACATGTTTATATATTTGTGCTACTAAGTTCAGTGTGTCCAGTGTGTGGGCTTATGCTGGGATAATGGGCATATAGGCATCTGACCACTAATTCCTTTCCCATAGAACTTAATGTTAATATATATAAACAAATATAATTAATTTCTTCATTAGCTTCGCATACAAACCTCACATTGTTCCATTCATTAGAGTTAGATACATTTTTTAAGCCTTGAAAAACAGGTGTTTCGCAGCATTTCCTTGCGCCTCGTGCTGCTAAACAGGAAACTCAATGGTCTTCACCAAATAACATAGCCTAGCACCAAGAGTCCATATGTTATTTTGTCAGTAGGAAATTAAATACAGGATATCAAAATAAAAGTTAATATTTGGTTGTCAACTATAGTACATAAATTGAACTTTTATGAAATGCAAAATGGAAAAGATTAAATCCATTTACAAGCCAATGGCTGCATCTCAAAATATTTAGTAGTCGATTTCTTATTCCCCCACCTATAGACTGGTTCTCTAGCTGCAAAATAATTAGTGGTTCGATACCTATATCTTACCGGTGTCAACAATGGCTTTACCATGCTACATGAAGTTCGCTCATCCTGTTCGTGTTTAATCTTGATTGTTTTGCTTAAAATGGTCATATCAGATGAAATACCTGTAACTGCTGTTGTTTTGTCATCTGCTAATTAAATAAACGTTGTTTTTTTTTTGTTGTTGTATTTTTGTTGTTGTTGTCTATTTTCATTTAGGTTCTGCAAATCCTTCTACAAATGAAACTGTCCCTTGTCCCTTGTTTCTCTATCTCAAGAACTTTCAATGTTGCAGCTTATAATGGGTATATTGGGTATATATACTGCCGTGTCTAATACAGAGCTTCCATTCCAACATACAACCTGTTTAGCATGAAGAATACCATTTTCACGCCAATGATGTTGTCATTAATTTCGGAGTCGAGCGAAACCCTCCAGGACTAAAAAAAAGATGTCACTGCATCTGTTAAATTGTCCATGGAATTTAGAGAGCTTCTGACATAGTAGTTCTAATGTTCAAAACACTTGTGTAGATACTAATGTGCCCCACATAATCAAAGAATTGAATAATGTCGTTTGGTTCGGTAGCTTGAGGTGGATTATTCGCAGGACCAATATGTTGAGGTCGGTCTATGACTTTTATACAAAATCCTGGTCCATGCTAAGAACAATAGCATACGAGCGGTATTTGAAAAGTTCTGAATATTTTTGTTAGAACGTTTTTCTTTCTTTGAACCTGTCAATAAATATAATGCCGATCGACAGACAAAATATAGTTCTATAAATGATCTGCAGCTGCACTTTTAAGACGCCGGACACCTGCAGATATATGCGCGTGACGTAACATGGGTAAATGACAATGACGTAATAATGTCGAGGAAGGAAAAACAATTCTGCTAATGAGCAAAGAATATACTGTAAAATCAGAGTACTCTTAGGATACTCTCTGACTGATATCAAGTCCAACTTGGATAAACTTTCTGGATGTAATTCTCTGTCATATCCTACAATTTTGGAGTGGTTTGATCGTTTTAAAGATTGTCGCGAATCCATGGAAGATGATCCACGTTTTGGATGACCGTTGTCTGCGATTTGTGAGCGCGAAGTGGCTGCTGAGAAGGATGGAACTTTCTGAAGGCACTAGATGCACAGTGGAAGATATTTTTATTGTCACCAGCATTAATTCGTCAGCTGTTTTTAATATATTGCAGAATCATTTGAAGCTTCTGAAGGTTTGTGCAAGATGGGTCCTGCATTTGTTTACTGCTGATTAAAAACAGACTCGGGTTGAAATTGCCAAACAGATAATATGAAAAGAGTGACCAGATACGTTTGAACGAGATTGCCACAGGTGACAAAACAACATCGACTTACTTTTATGAACCCTACTGAAGAGAAAAAAATAAAGTCTGGATCGGATAAAACGAGCTGAGACCACAAACTCGCTCGACGTGGTCGGACTATCAAGAGAGATTTGTAAACATTATTTTCGATGTAAAAGACCCGGTCATCCATGCACCTCTGTCTGACTCTGCTAGTGTCTCTGGACATTAGTATGCCTCCATAGTGTTGACAAAAGTCGTGGACACAACCAAACCATCCGCCCGCACACCGATACCAGAGGTATCCATCTACTCCGTGCTAGTCAGGTTGGGCCACGCCTGCTACCGTAACATTAGACAGTACTACATGTGCCTGTTGACTCAGAGTGGACAGCTACATCTGGCTCCCTCTGAAAAGTCCTCTCATCCCCCGGCTCTGAAGGCAGATGGCAAAAGCTGTGCGTATAGTGCAGGGCATCAGCTCAGGTACAGTAGGACCTGATGGCCATCCACTGCATCCTGAGTCCTCTCTAGACATCTGGACACTGTCGTGCCACTGGATTCAGACAGGCCTGGACGAGAGAGTGAAAGCGGCTCTGCGCAACTTTACCTCACTTAAATCCAACTCGCGGTCAAGTCGTGACAGTATTTCCCTCCCCCACAGATACCTTCAAGTCCTGTGACGATGGCGAGCGGCAAAGCAGCATGTGTGGATACATTGGGAACTGTCGCTACAGATCTGCGCACAGGTGGCTCAGTTTTGAGATTTTAAGAAATTTAAATTTTATGAAATACAGTTTTATATATTGCAATTATCCAAATTAGGATGCAAATGTGCATAGCTATTTTGCACATCTTTTAACTTCACCAGCGAAATAAGATTACCATATATTTGTCTTAAAACATATACTTAATTTTGTTTTAAAATATTCATCATGTGTTTTACTCTCGTTGTCCATTAAATAATGTTCTTCTCATCAACCTGCATTTCGTCGAAAAACAGTAATTTCTCAAGTGGTTTCTCAAAGCAAAAGTCATTAATGATTTGGTTTTTCTCAGTGTGACTGTTTAAAAACTTTCTTTTCCAAAAGACGCAACCGAGAGGTCTGGAAATCATAGCTCAGTTATATATGCAGTCTGATAACATAACAATGAAAATATTCAGGACGTTAAAGTGACATTGAAGATTAGAAATAAATATGAGAAAAAAAAAAAAAAAAAAAAAAAAAAAAAAAAACGAAGATGGTATTGTAAACAACAGTGAAAATTTCATCGAAATCGATTAAGAATTTCGTGAGATATTTAAAAATGTCAGGGGAGATAACTTCAATAACATTAATATTCATGTAAATATTTTTAAATGATATTTTATAATACAAATTAAAGGTAATTTTATTCCAGTTTTTAAGTAGATAGATATGGAAGATCCCATATAATACAAATTAAAGGTAAGTTTATTCCAATTTTTAAGTAGAAGGATATGGAAAGTAATGCAACACTTTCAGATAGTTAATCGGAAAATTTTAGCATCACGGAAAATTGAAATGTAAATGACTTAAATAAAATTGATTTTTAAAACAATATCATTATAGTACTTGATTCACTTTATTCATATCTCAGTACACATGTTTGAAATGTTGTACTAACTAAAAAATATACTGATATTGGAGATTTTTCTCGTTCACTTTTTTGAGAAACCTCACATTTAAATGGTACATAATTAAATTGAAACTCCTATTTTTTCAGTAATTTAACTAATATTTATTACTTTTCACAATATTGACCAGTTGTATGGTGAATATCAACATTCGACAGTTTACTTGTATTCACAATATTGACCAGTTGTATGGTGAATTTCAACATACGACCGGTTACTTGTATTCACAAGATTGACCCGTTGTATGGTGAATTTCAACATACGACCGGTTACTTGTATTCACAATATTGACCCAGGCCGGATTAAGACCTTTAGAGGCCCTAAGCACTGAAAAGATTATGGTGCTCCTCCTATGTAATTCAACACCACCCCCACCCCCGTAATTTCTCTTTTTTTTTTTTTTTTTTTTTTGTTGCCCCTACTTTGCTGGTGCCCTAAGCAAGTGCTTAGTCTGCCTATTGGGTAATTCAGCATTATATTGACCAGTTGTATTATGAATTTCAACATGCGACAGTTTACTTATTTTCACAATATTGACCAGTTGTATGGTGAATATCAACTTACGACAATTAACTTGTATTCACAATAGTGAACAGTTGTATGGTGAATTTCAACATACGACAGTTCACTTGAATGGTGAATTTCAACGTACGACAGTTTACTTGTGTCCACAATCTTGACCAGCTGTCGGGTGAATATTAATATACGAAACTTTACTTGTATTAACAATATTGACCAGTTGTATGGTGAATATCAAAATACGACAGTTTACTTGCATTGACGATCTTGACCAGTTGTATGGTGAATATCAACATATGACAGTTTACTTGTATTGACAATCTTGACCAGTTGTATGGTGAATATCAACATATTACAGTTTACTTGTATTGACAATCTTGACCAGTTGTATGGTGAATATCAACATATGACAGTTTACTTGTATTGACAGTTGTATGGTGAATATCAACATATGACAGTTTACTTGTACTTGAATGCACAGGTTTTACTTGTGTATCTCTACTATTTTATTCTCTTTTTTAAAAAATCTAAATTTGTATCTTGACCAAAAGGCACAAAAAGTAAATAAAAACCAAAATTATAAATAATAATGAGGAAACAATAAAGTTAGGTACATTACTTCATATGTGTGACGTCATTAATATATTCCCGTTTGTTTTCCATACGACCTAACGATCAAACATTTATTTTAATAAATTAAATGTTCACATTTGTTTCACTACATTTGGCATTCTATTATTTCTGTCAAAAGTGTAATAAATCTTTGGTGCCCAATCAAAAGTGTAATAAATCTTTGGTGCCCAATCAAAAGTAAATTCTATAATAATCTTAATAATCGAGGTTATTTTTTGTTTTTAATCTTTTACGCCTCTGTGTTAATGTCTTTTACACGAATATGATGTGCCATCAATATGCATTAATTACTAAAACGTCATTTGTGTATAGAATGAAACCTGGCACGTGGGAACCAAAAACATAGAAGAAAATTATTGATTGCATATCGACGGCAACCACAATTTGTTCGGGTTATTAGCGATGTTGGGCCCTGAGAAACATTGCATATCGACGGCAACCACAATTTATTTGGGTTATTAGCCATGCTGGGTCCAGAGAAACATTGCATATCGACGGCAACCACAATTTATTGGGCGTTATTAGCCATGTTGGGCCCAGCGAAACATGATATGTAAACTTACTTCTACTCCAGAATAGTCTCGATGCGCCCTCCCGCTTGTCATATGAGGCAACTTATGGAGACAGGAGCCGCGAAGGCTCATTTGTTAACGTGCTTGACTCACAGGTTAATAGATGTGGGTTCGAATCTTACCATTTAATCAGCACCGGTCTGCTACCGTGGTGCGTCCTTACTCAAGGTACATTACTCCAAGTGTTGCTGTGCCGTACAACACCAAACAAAACAAATATCATCTTAGCTTCTTTTTATTGCTTTCATCAATCAGAAAGTGACAAAATTGGAACTCTAACTCTCCATAAACAGACAGACATATTAGAATACAAGAAAATTAGCAAATAGCATTCCTGGACTCGAGGGTCATGTTACTGCTTCTTAATTAGCTCGACGTTTATGTAGATATAATATATCGAGAGAACGTTGACATTTGCGTCGATCTCCATAACGAATTCCGTTCTGAGAATTGTATATATGATTACTCGTGAGAGTAAATCATTGCCCTAGTTGTCCCAGCAGAAGTATTGCAATTAGAGGCACATGTCCAATCTGTCCAGTTGCAACATATCTTCATCAGTTTTCATAAACTTTCCATTTATAGCAGACCACTGACGCCTCCAGCTCATGCAAAGTAATATATTTCTGTATAAAGTGTAAAATATGAAACAGACAAAATAGTTACGAATAAATGTGTAATTGTTTGTCTATTCCTTTCAACTTATTAGTATGAAATATTATCTTGGAAGAATCAACATTATCCAGGGACAAATGTACTCCTTATCTTTATGGTCATAAACCAGCTTTGCTCAACGTCAAATACCTGAAGTTCTAGGAGTCATTAAGAGGTCACGGTATTGAAATTACAAAAAAAAAAACAAAAAAAAAAAATATAGGGTGATGGCAATTATGGAGTATTTATAAAAGTTGTTTTACATCCTTTCTTGGGAGAAGTGGAAACGTTCTTGCCCTGAATTAATGTATACAGTCAATGCACTGTCCTATAGACCTACACTCAACGTAGCTGCTGTGGAAAATAAGCAAGCTATCGGTTGATTATTATTACTTTCAACCACTCACCGATTAATACATTACTGGAAAATGGGTTCTCTTATCGGCAACGTCAAAATTTAGTTGTAAGCATTACAGTGAATTTTAGCTAAAGACACACATGGCTCGTGCAATTCAGACTGAGCACTAATCTGTGGAAAAAAGCAGATTCTACAGTTTTTAATTCTTAAAGTTTCTTTCGATATAAGGTAGACCTTTAATTGCAAATTCAGCTGAGAGATTTTTCAAGCCACCAGGCTCATGTATTTCCTACAGTACATATATACGACTCATATATTACACTATACAAATTTTTAGACAGCAAAGGCGGTGTTTGACTTAAGTCCAGTGTTAGGCTTATCCAAAAGGTCATGATGTAGCAAAGAACTATTTGTTAAGGCTTCTGAAGCTTATATAGAGCTGCGTATTTTTTCTCTCTAATTTTGTATCATATTCTACTTGGACCCCTCCAGTACATGTACTTAATATGCCTCTTCAGGCTGTTGTTGATGCGATAGTGTAGGGATTACTATGACCACAGGAAACTGATACAAAAATGTGCATGAGAAAGAGGACTTGGTGTAAGTCTATAAGCTGTATAAATTAGGATAAGAAAAGGCAATATTTTGTATAGGAAAGATTAGACTAATCAAATGTCTAAAAATCTCTAAAGTGACTGTTATGAACACTTACTAGCCCCTTAATTTCTCAGTTGGTTGATTTGTTGTGTTACGAATATAATGAGGTAATCCAGCGCATCAATGACCTCTTTCCTCTTGTCAAACACCAACTGGTATTTTCTCTGGTAATCATTTGTGTCCCCCCCCCCCCCCCGTAAATAGAGTGTTCAGGGAAAATAGCGGTATTACGCACTAAAATAGAAAAAGAAGGAATGTGGTAATTGTGTATTTGTTGTACGATCTTATACTCTTCTCTTGGTTTAAACCCGACTGTGTCAAACGTGAACCTGTAATTATATTGATTCCTTAGGTAGTGTGGTGGTTGATTGTCTGCGACATGGAGGACAATAACTTAAAGCATGTTCTCTAACTAATATGGAAACTTAATGATGCGTCAATACCTGCAGAAAATGGTCGATTACTGCAAGTCTTTCCTTGATTTTCTATGGTATGCACACATAGTAATCTGCAGTTTCTTGATTGGGTTTCCATATAAAACATTGATTTTACCTTCGACAGGATGCAATGCCATCGTTGCAAAAATCGGGTACCTGCCTGGAAGTGCAATGCTATCGTTGCAAGTATCGGAGACATCATTGCTCACGACAGAACTTCTTTGAATCGAGAATGCTAAATGGTTTCTGGAATTTGACGTACACTTCGAAATGGTATTTAAATTGCATTGGAGCGTTGTTGTTTTTTTGTTCTTTTTTTAATTTTTTTTTTCTTCGCATGTCTGGAAATAGATACTTCGCGGTAGGCCAGAACGAAAGAATACGAAAAACTAAAAAGGAAGAAAGAAAAATATGACAGATGTAACGCCATTCATGCGTTCCTTGTAATCGGTTATTCAGCAACCAATTTTATGGACTGTGTCGTTTTTGTATTCTTCTTTTCTGCAAATTTATGCCAATGAGAATCTTGTTAACTAATAATAGATCTAGATGAGATCTCCAAAGCGAGATGGGGTGCATAAAGATTAACTATTGGGTGACTATAATCGTCCAATAATTTGAGACACTGGGCACATCGAATAAAAAACAGAATATTCAGTGACCAGGAATAAACAATTAACCTTCAGTCTACATAAGAATTCTGACTCAGTTACTGGTCCATTTGTAATCCGTACTTCATCCCTAAGAACACCTCATTATAAGGATGTGAGGACAATTACAACTAACTGTTGATTTCAACTAAATTAATTGAACTACTTTATTAGAATATGGCGCACAATGATACCCTTTGAAAACCTTAAGTACTATTTTGGTTTCTGAATGACCGTATTATGCATTTTATACGAATTCAAAGAAAAAACCTGGCTCGTGATATTATTTTCCGGAAGAAGAATTTTTTGTCTGCCTTTATGATTATGAATAAATTGTCTGGCCGTTCCTTATCTGGTCGTAAACTTGGTCCTTTTTGAGGACAAAATCTTATGCATGTTCATGAGGATAGGTATACGAAACTTTAACATTAACTTTGAGAATGAGCCTTATATGCCTCTTTCTTGTTATAACTGTATAGAGTTTCTAATTTTACTTAATGGTAGCTGTAGTTTGAGCTATTTAGATGCTAGACCCTTGAAATTCCCTAAAAGATTGAATATTTAATTCTCTTTATTATCCTTATAATTTCCTGGTGACGCGTTGTGAGAAACGGACATCGAAGATTTGTCGGAACCCGAAACTCGTATCCATGTATCCTGCGTTATCTTGTCCAGTACCATAATGACATGTACAAAGACTTAGAAAGATTACAAACATCCTTTGTAGAATAAAAATGTGGTAATACAGGACATCATCTCTAGAGGACTTGGAAGTAGGTTTTAAACAAATCTTAATGAACATTATATAATAATGACACAAGGATTATTAGTAAACTATGTGATCATAAACATTTTGAAATTGACTACTAATTATAACAGTCAGTTAAACAACACTGAGAATGTAAGATACAAATAAAACAATGTCAGGAATTAATTTTGAAGGAAACATTGCGTGCATTCTATGGGTTTGTAATATTTTGTCAAGCACCAGTTTCTTTCATCATTGTATTTCTTATTGTATACCTAGATCGTTTCCAACACAGCATCGTCTCATGTATTCATGTTCAAAAGGATAACACTTTGCACGCATCGAGCTACCACAAATCGTGTGTGTTTCTTCTAAGGCCATGAGATCTGAAAATTAATTTTTTTCCGTTATGTAGTTTCCAAATATTTATCATATTATTTTAATGTTTTAAGTTGATTTTCTTTGATGATTTTCTTATTACTTCGAAGCCATGAGTTCTATAACTTATATAATGCACTGCAAGAAGAATCACATTTGAGGCTAAAACATCTGATTGCATTGCGTTTGTGCCATAAGAATCATTAATAAACCAATGCAGTGTTTCACTTCATTCGCTTTTATTTCTTTATTTATTTGTTTACAGTTATATTCATATCGCGCTTCTTATAGCTCATACCCACACCTATTATATCGATGTTGTGTGGTCGTTTTGATTCAATACCATAAAATATGACCAATCGTTACTGTGGAAAAAAATTATGACAGAAGAGAATAGACCTTGTCAGTTAAGTATCCTGTAACATTTAGCAATGAGTGTGTGAAAGAATAATTTATAATCAAAATAATTCCATACCTTTTTATCCACAGACTTTGATGCAGTGTATAGCAATATGGAGTCTGTATTCAGTCAAAAAGAAATGTCACTTACACTTATGAATAATCCATTTAGTGGCAAGGAGAAGTGGGTTTTGTATAAAACTTACAGAACTTGAACTTGAGCTGTTTTTCTGCACATACTGTTTGCAAATAAAATGGAGTTTTGTAAGTCCTGAACAACCTTGACAGTAGTTAATAAACAAAGGTCGGGAGGCCTGCACTGGCCATAAGCTGCATTTTATGATGCAGACAATGACAAAAATTATACATTTATATTGTTAATAATATTAATGACACAATTTTCAGTCCCACATATTATCACGATCCCCAAAATGAACAGTCTGGAATATTTTCATATTCTCCGTTCACGTGTCTTTCTATATTTACACCTGGCTTATTCGACACGCCGTAGAATCCACAGTAGAAAAGCACATGGATATATACATGTATACATGTCATATTCCCCGTCACTAAGCATGTTACGTCATACTTAGTTTAAAATTCACTATTATTGGCAATCTTAAAATCCAACAGAATTGAACGAAGTACCTTCTTCTAAAGCATGCAACTGCTCATATATCTTACCTGGTCAGTTTGTAAGTTTGTTAAAATTTGTCTTTTTCTACACACTGGCATTAGGTGAAGTGCCTTCTCACACACTAGCGGAAACACACACAACGACTACAATAGTTCTCATACTTACAAGCATATTCAATATATATCCTACATATGCATACATATAAGGTTAATTTAGGATAATTAGCTAATATCGAGTACCTTTCATTTTCTTTAGACGTCTATTAACAACGAAGGACTGATAATACGTGAAGATATAAACTTCAGCGGATTGATATTTACAGAACCACATGCGGTGAAAGAAGAGCGGAAAAGAAGTAAAATGTAAACACGCAAATAAGTCATTTCATAATGTGTATTTCAGGAATGTTTAGAAATTTTCCTCGCTATTAATAGTACCGTCCACAACTGTACTTTCAATATGGAACGATTGATAGCCAACGGGTTACAGGTATGCGTAAAATAGGACTGTCAGTCATGGGACCGGGTTGACTAGAAAACCAATATGGCAGCTCCCATGACACAGCATCGTGACGTTTGCCACATGCATTGTACGCAAGGCTCGGTATATATAAAAAATGTAACGCTTGTTGCATCTTGCTTTAGTCTTCATGCAACACGATAATTACAATGCAATAGCTCAATTCTATCTCAATGCCGTGATCTATTGCGCGTATAATTCAATATCAAAGTGGCTATTTTAGCTCTTATAAATATCTTTTCCGCAAAACAGATTGTACCTGCACATTTAAATTACAGTTTTTAAAGTTAATAATTTATAACTTTTCACTTATTGCGCAAATATAAGTGATATATAGCTATAGCACACCCACCCACCTGTTAATCTATTCGCATTACCAATAGCCCATAAATACATATTTGAAAGAGCGTGTTTTGCCAGGTGGCATAGTGCCATATTAGCCTTGTAACAGCGCGGATATGAGCCTTTTTAAGAATAATGACATACACTGGCACTAAAGATTTAGTTGCAGTACCCTTTGGAATATCTTTTCTTATCCTTGCAGCCTGTCTTTTGGCTAGTACAAGGTCTGAAATATAGGCAATATTCAAAATATTATCAGTGCAATAAATAGAGGGAGTGGTAAATTGTCTCCGTTTTTACCCATGCTAAACGATAAGAAAAAAAACATCTGAATACAACGTAAATAGAATATGTCATCTACTACATTACTGGATGTACATAATTATTTTACAGTAAAGTCATATTAGTGCCATGATATTCTTATGCATTTATTTATGAAAAGATACAATATATTGGTTACATTGGTTAAGATAATCTAATTTTATATATAGATTTTTTAAAAGAAATTGTTGAATTGTAAACTGATATCTTATACGTGTGTTATTTATAATCTGAAAATATATCTCTCTCTCTTGAAGAGATGTGATGTGAAGACGACGTCGCGAAGCTTAAATAATCAGATATACATACTAGAATAGATACACAATTGCCAACTATTGACTTTTCTCCACTAAAATTTCTGTTTTACTTACTGCGTACCCGTTTAATCTATTCAACAGCTATTTCAGATATACCCTAGTTATAATATTGTCCAGATAATATTTTGGATACTTCTCTGCATATTTCCAGACGTCGGTAGTATCGTGAAGTATAATTCATATTCTCCAATAAATAGCACACAATTACCAACTTCTTTTCTACAGCTTATCCACTCACTATACATCCTTTATAGCTTTGTAATTACAGTATAGTCTATTCGATATTCACAACTCAGAAATACATACCATGCATACAAAAACAATTACCAACTAGAGACTTTGCTCCACACGAATTTGGGATGAGAGTAATATAATGAATACAATATCTCAGACACATCACCATCTTCTATTCTACAGCTTAGAAATACCAGTATAGATATACAATTACCAACTAGGGACTTTCTTCCACACATATTTCCATCTTACCGTGTTCATACTTTTCATACTCTGAGAATTTTAGAACAGAGTGGCATAAAGAATGCAATAGCACACAATTACCAACTTATATTGGATAGCGTATCCGCTCTAAACATACTTTATTCTACAGCTTAGAAATCCAGTTGTATAGAAAACAGGATTGCCAATTGATCAAGTACCCATAGTATATATGTTTCTAATAATTTTATTTTATCACAATTCCCTTGCTACCGCACGGGATTCGTTGTAACTACACTTTTGGGAAATGCTTCGGAAGTACTTCAGTGAAATGGCACCCCATAGTCGATACTACTTCTTTACATCACACTAAATCTGGTCCCGTAACATGCACACTTTTGTAACTATTTCGATTTCACGTTTAATTCTTTTATACAGTAATCTGAAAGATGCCTAACAATTGTTGATTCCAAAGGACACTAAAGCAAGTTCCTTTTCGATATCTTTTGATATTTCTGGATCAATATAGTTAATAAAATGCACAGAAGCGCAAAATATTTTAATATCCCAGCCGTTAATACAATATTCTTCATCTGATAAACCGAACAAGTGACCTTCATATGACCATTAGTTAAAATCAATGGTAAACTGAAGTTAATCGCTGGAGTAAATTCCGTGTTTGAAGTTAACAAATAGGGTTTATACACTAATAAATAAATAAATAAATCAATAAATGTCGATGCATACATTACTCCATCCATCGATCGATTCATCCTTCCTTCTTCCATTCATCCTTACACAAAATGAACCAATGAACATAAATATAGCTATGTAAAAGGATAAGTCGTAAAAAGCTATTGTGCGGTGACAGCATACTGGTACTTCAAAATTCAGCAGGATAAGAAATCAATCGCTCTCAATTAATTTCCGGTTGTTTTTACCAGCAAACCAAATGGACCCCTGTACGTCGCTGCTGTTAATGCTTGCATCATGAAACCAACAGGTCCTGGGATGTGAAACAACACTATAATTATTTCCTCGGGAAGATTCATTCAGTTTTAATTGATATTTCACAGCACGTTGGAAAACTATACTCTTGAAGTGAGTGAAGTCTCAGCAATACCCATCCATTTAACAGAATTGTAATCAATTCCCTTGTTAATACAACAATATAACTCTTTATTATTCCGCAAATCATCAAAACGTACGTTTTTCTGTACACTTGAAAAGTAAATATATGCTTTGAATCCATTCACACACGTGAAGACATTAATTCAGCGCACATAATATTAATTATAGCAAACGAAGAGAAGGGTAGAGATGGGGACTAATCAATCCGCTGAAATAAGAGGCATAGCTAAACATTTAGAATCTATAAAACGCATACAAATTTGAATTCATTCTAGATCCGGACAGGGGACAATCTTCTTTACCAATTTCGATTTTAAAGTTCATCGAACATTTTTTTTAAAGATTTCCTTTCGCTGGAGAGATATCATAATGATCAAGAAACTTTGGTGTAAAACAACTAACATCCATTATTATATTAAACAGATAATCTTCCGATATGTGTGTAATATTATCTATTATCCGTTTGATCTTTTTCTATTTTGTAAAATTGCCGATGAAAATCAGGCTTTAAAACATCAAAACTCAGAAATCCATTCAACAGAGGGGTGATCCGGTCAGACCTCAGAGATCCATTCATCGGAGGGGTGATCCAGTCAGAACTCAGACATTCATTCATATGAGGGGTAATCTGCACAGAACTCAGACATCCATTCATCGGAGGGGTGATCCAGTCAGAACTCAGACATTCATTCATAAGAGGGGTAATCTGGTCAGAACTCAGACATCCATTCATCAGAGGGGTGATCCAGAAATCCATTTATCAGAGGGGTGATCCGGGAGCAGAACTCAGAAATCCATTCATCGGTTGGAGGGATGATCCGATCAGAACTCAGAGATCCATTCATTGGAGGTGTGATCCAGTCAGAACGCAGACATTCAGTCATCAGAGGGGTAATTAGATCAGAATTCAGACATCCATTCATCAGAGGGGTGATCCAGAAATCCATTTATCAGAGAGTTGATCCGGTCAAAACTTAGACATCCATTCATCGGAGGAGTGACCTGGGAGCAGATCTCAGAAATCCATTCATCACAGGGGTCGTCCGGTCAGAACTCTTAGTCCAATTCGTCAGAGGGGTGATCCGATCAGAACTCAGAGATCCATTTGTCAGAGGGGTGATCTGGTCAAAACATAGAAGTCCATTCATCAGAGGGATGATCCGGTCAAAGCTCAAAAATCCATTCATCATATGGGTGATCCGGTCAAAACTCAGACATCCATTCATCAGAAAGGTGATCAGGTCAGAACTCGGAGATCCATTCGTCAGAGGGGTGATCCGGTCAAAACTCAGAAATCCATTCATAAGAGGGATGATCCAGTCAAAACTCAAAAATCCATTCATCAGATGGGTGATCCTGTTAAAACTCAGAAATCCATTCAGCGGCGGAGTGATCTGGAGCAGAACTCAGAAATTCATTCATCCGAGGGGTGATCTGCCAGCAACAAAAATAGCTACAGAATATTGTATGAAACTGATTAAGAAAATATATACAATTCAGATTCTATGATTGTACATTTCATTATGAACAGTTATACTACAAAATAAAATATTTTTATAATGCTATAAATAAGCAATTCTCTCTTACTAGTATATTTATTATGCAACGTCCCAAATGAGATTTATTACGCAGATATTTCGTGATTGTGATTGTACCGCCATGTAAATAAATGTTAAAGTTTAAATGGTTTCTGACTAGGTTTCTACATTATTGCTTCTTTGATTTTTGTTATTCAACTTTGTTGGGCTGACGGCAGCACAAAATAGAGATGTAATTTATCAGTTTTAAGACCGTTTAATTTTTTTCTTCTTTCTTTCTTCTATCGTGTGTGTGTGTGTGTGTGTGTGTCTTGTTTGAAGAGTGCCCCCCTGTCATTCAAACATCTAGGAGTCACAAATTTCTCTTGGCTTTTGTGTTTAGTGTTTGTTTTGTGGATGTAAGTTGTTTCTTCCTCTGACGAGGAGCCTATTTATCTCGAAACGTTGGGAAACTTTTTGTATTTGCGCCTTTCTCTCTCTCTCTCTCTCTCTCTCTCTCTCTCTCTCTCTCTCTATATATATATATATATATATATATATATATATATATATATATATATATATATATATATATATATATATACACACACACACAGTAAAGATTGTTTATAACGTTTCAAAGGGGACTGGGATTTTAGAACGTTATAGCCGAGAAAACGTTATATCCAAATTCGTTTCTTTTTCAAATTGTGTATGTACTTGTCCATGTCGATATATATAATTATAAACACTGACAACCAACAGTGCAAAACTAGTCATTGAGTCTTTGTCAAAGGCAAAATTACGAAACAAAGACAACAATAAACACACAAAAGCGTTGAATTTACGAAATTTTATATGATTATGGATTTGATAGAAGTATTATTTCAAAATTGTGGCATCGCGCCTTATTGGTTTTAATTCTAATGATAAAATGGCACCCTAGTTGTTTTTGACATACAGAAGAGTAGCAAAAGCGACTTTAAATCCTTCCCCACCCCCACCCCCCAAAATAAAATGTAGAATTCAGTACAAAAAGATAAAATATAAAACGTAAAGATGATTCTAAACAGATAATGATTTTATTTTTTTTGAACATACAGTGTCCAAACAAAACATACAAAACAGAGAATGTAATGTATCTCATTACGTATAAGATTTGCGGCTTTCAGTATGTCGGAGAAACCGAAAAACCACACAAAAGGATCAGTCTTCACAGATCTTATTGTATCACAAAGAAGCTGGACAGAAGTTCAGTAGCAGAACACTTCTCTTCACTGGCAAGGGGCTCCGGTGGCCGAGTGGTCTAAGGCGCTCGCCTTTACAGTTCACTCACATCTCACCTCTGTCAGCGCGGGTTCGAGTCTCGGCTGAGCCATCATGGGTATGTGAGAAAGCTTGCCAGTAGATTCCGGTGGGTCTTTCCGGGCTCTTCCTCCACCACAAGATACTGGCCGCCATGTATAGCATACGATATGCTGAAAAATGACGTTAAACCAACAACAACACAAATCTATTCTCTGGCCATACTTTCATTGATATGATACTAACTGCAATTGGAGTTTCCAAACCAGGAAAGAAAAGGAATCTTACTTGATACGCCGCGTAAGAACTCAGAAACCAAGCGCTTAAATAAAGACGACTCCAACTGGCATACGTATTTCGTAATTTTGCCTTTGACAAAGACTCTGTGAGAGTCGAAATACTTTTACACTGTTCGTTGGCAGATTTTTGACAATTATCTTAGTCGATCAGGGACACACTCGATCCCTTGCTGGATTCAGTGCACTTGAAAGGACTGTTATTCGTCATATGATTTGTAATATATACAAGAGAGAGAGAGAGAGAGAGAGAGAGAGAGAGATATGGAGAGAAAGAGAGAGACGTCATCCGTTTCTTTCAAAATTGTTTGTGCCAGAAACAATTTCCTTCGGGATCGGCTGTGATTTCCTCTCGAGGCGGGATTTTTTTTTCTTCTTTGACCTGAAGATAATTAATTATTTTCAAGTAATATAATGAATTTAAATAGGTCCTTTTCTGCTACAAATGAGAGCAAGATTATTTGTTTCAGGCTATTTTAGGGTCGAAATTTTTTCTTCTGAAGAATGACAGAACACAACCAACCCGCACCCCATAATGATAAATGGTCGGTCCCTTATACATCACAATATCGACTGAAGAGTATGACCACAACTTCCAATCAACCATTTTGCCATTTGATACCTTCTTCTGATGTTTTTCCTGATTAATGTTTTAAGGCATGGAATGGCACATAAGATATATATCCTGCTTCATTGATAAATAGTTCAAAGTTTACGCAGATTTTATTCCTGGAAAATTACTTTGAAATTGAGTATCATTGGTGTCCAACTCTTTTGAAACTGACATGAAATCCGGTCTGTTGTACATAGCCCACTGAGCCCAGGTGCACAGGGGAGTTAATGCCACACTCACTACATAATTATAGGGTAATAACTCAATTCCTTTGCACTGTTGTTTTTCGCTAATCCAGGTCGAAATAAGGGTTCAATAAGTGCACACGAATACAATGTATCTTTTGGAAACAACATAAACAAAAGTTAAATGTGAATGTGGATACACATTTAAATTTATCTTGAAATTTCGATTATTGAACTTTAACAAAACGCCGGTACACTATCATAAATATTAGATAATTAATATTGATATATCGATGTGAATTCCAATCGACTTAGGGACCGACAATTCAATTTTCATTGGCCACTCGCACCCCACCCCTCTTAAGGGGGGGGGGGGGTGTCCCAAGGGGCCGCTAAATAGCTTGAAAAAATATTCTTGATCTAATTCTTTTCTTTCTTTTTTTAATTACTAATTATATTCCGTTTATTCGTTAAAATAAACTTTAAAAAAAAAAACATCTTGAGATAAAAGAACAAAAATTATCCTGGTTATAAAGAAAATTCCGCCCCCGAAAAATAGATAATCAGTCCTTTAAGAGGCAACTACTTTTTAGAAAGAATAACGCACCAAATGGATACATTAATATTATTTGCTTTGTAACGCACCAAATGGATACATTAATATTATTTGCTTTGTAACGCACCAAATGGATCGATTAATATTATTTGCTTTGTAACGCACCAAATGGATCGATTAATATTATTTGCTTTGTAACGCACCAAATGGATCGATTAATATTATTTGCTTTGTAACGCACCAAATGGATCGATTAATATTATTTGCTTTGTAACTCGAAGAATTTGTTTACTCAGCAAAGTTTTCAAATAGTATAAATAATAAACTCTTGAGGTTACTAGTTTTGTATTTAATATAGTTCTACATAATTCCATGCAAACTATTATATACACACACATTACGTACACATAAATATGCATATATACATATATAATAAAAGGCAGATGATAGATAGATAGATAGATGCGACAAATTGACAACGAACAGTTTGTTACATTTATCTTAATCAGTGCCTTACACACACGATCCATTGCAGGATCCAGTGTACTTGAAAGGTCTGTAATTCGCCATATGATCTGTCTTGTTTATATATATATATATATATATATATATATATATATATATATATATATATATATATATATATATATATATATATATGAGAAACATACATACATACGTCCTTGCATACATGCGTACATATAAAGAGACTTGCAAAATATATACTATGCCGTAAATACGTAATTAATAATTTAAGGCCTGCACGACAGCAGTGTTCGAGGCCTGCACGACAGCAGTATTGGGTTAGAATTCTTCGTAAAGCGGTTATAAAATTGCAACAAAAAAAAACAAAAAAAACCAGTGTTGTACATAAAGATAAAGGAAAGAATTGATTGTTCATTTCGTGGACTACTTTATTTTTGTATCCAATGGACGATTCTTGCAAACACGCATGAACATGTGTATATGCGATACGCATATAGTGAAAATCTACAGATCTGGTGCCTGTGTATTTTCTGCAATTATTTCCTCTAGCGTATATTAAAATAGAAATAAAATAAATCAATTTTGGCTTTAGGCGTTCATGCACTTTTGAGCGTGCATACAACAGAAAGCTAAAAACATTAAAAGTATATGTTCACAGCAACAGTTGTGCAATGATCATAATGCGTTCATAATAGATAACAGACTCATTGGTATGACACAGCGGCTCACTGGGTATCCGACATAAATCGTTATCACACCCCAGGAGGTCTGGGTTACATTGTCATTCATTAAGCAGCATTCCAATTTATTATGAAAATATCACTGGATGGAAACGGGCGGCTCTTTGCTCGAGGTCACGATGGCAAATTTCATTAGCGTAGTACTTCTTAATGTACTTGTCCTGGTATTTCTCACACTTAAGTAACTTTCGTATTTCCATAGCAATGTCTTTTGAGAACAATATATTAGCCGAATTTTGGAGTGTAAAATACAGAAATTAAAAGAATGAAAATCTGAACTAATGGCTAGAAAAATAGAATATTTTTCTTCTAGTTTTAAAGGAACCATAGCTAAAATAAAAAGACTAAAATATATTCGAAACAGATTTGGATCAAGACTGACGGGTCAGGGAGATTAATCGATCACCTGTTTTGTGGATAGAGGTGCTGAGATGTTAGGGAATCTTCGAGCATTTTGTAATATATATAATGGTTTTACAAACTGACGTTACATAAATAGTTTCTTGTGGTCAGAAAAGATGGTTGAGAAGAAAATTCGTCGTGTAATATAGTCACCTACCAAACAATTATGCCTTTTATAAATTAACAGGAATGACGACACAGAGTTATCGTGTGTATTGGCAAAAACTATGCTATAAGTGCTATAATGAATAAAAGCAAAAATGAGAAATATATCACATATTTTTAATCGCGATGTCAATTTCAAGGTTTAACCTTATTTTAAACAATTAGAGAAAGGGAGAACTTTATTGGCTATGATACATTTTAACAAGGGAGCAATAACTCAATTGCTAGAGCGTCGGACTCGTAACCTAAGGTTCGCAGGTTTGATACCCGCCCAGGTCAGCCCCTGTCGGCTCCCTCAATGTGTCCTTGGAAAGGCACTTAGCTGTCATTTCCTCGGCATGATGTAGCCAATAATGTATTAAAAATGCCGTTAACACACACAGACACACACACACACACACACACACACACACACACACACAAACAAACCTTTAAAGAAATACATACATGACCCTTGCGGCCACCATGCTCTTCTTCCACACTCTGTACATGTGAATCAGGGTGTTTTACGGAGCTGGCTGATATAGGGATACACTAATAAGATAACATTTTCTTCGTTTGTATATGGAAGTTGTTATATATATATATATATATATATATATATATATATATATATATATATATATATATATATATATATATATATATATATTGTGTGTGTGTGTATTCTTTCTTAAGGTGATTATCAGGAAAACGATTTATCAATTTCTTATTTTTCAACCCTAATAAAAAGATAACACAAAAAACTAACTTCAGATTTCTTACTGATATCTATGAGTAATGGTCCGTAATTTCTGTTCCATGTTTTCAACTTCGCAATTGCTGATACAGCGAGAATTGGGCTCCAACAGTAAATGAGATATAATCTACAACAGTTTTCTGTGTTCTTTCAGTCACTATGAAGATTATTAAATGTCGTCATTTCTGTATTTACTAAGCACTGAATGGTGAATAGCTTATTAGCTCTACTGTTCATAGGCCAGAAGAGTTTATGGAATGGTCTGTTGTCCGTAGTCCATCTGCCCGACAGCACAAGTTTGTTATCGCTACTCCTCCTAAACCACTTGGAGGATTGCCATGAAACTTTACACACACATTCATCCCATGGTTTAGTTGGTCCTAAATCAAAACGGTGCCACTCGCACTCCAATATGGCCGCCACAGTGACCATATTCAAAGTCTTGTTATCGCTACTTCTCCTGAACGGAATGTAATATTGCCATGGGGTTTTCGCCAGAAAACTTCTTATGATGTCTAGTTGATCCTAAATGAAAATGGTGCCAATCTCATATCAAATATGGCCGCCATATTTTGAAAATCTTGTTATCGGTACACCTCATGAATGGATGATCATATCAATATGGGGTTTAACTAAAAGACTTCTTACGATATCTAGTTGGTCCTAAATGAAAATGGGGCCGATCTGACGTCCAATATGGCCACCACATCAGCCATATTGAAAATCTTGTTATTGCTACTCATCCTGAATGGAAAGTCATATTGACATGACGTTTTCACCAGAAGACTTCTTATGGTGTGTAGTTGGTCCTAAATAAAAATGGTGCTGATCTGATGGCCAATATGGCTGCCAGAACGGCCACCTTGGGAATATTTTTATCGTTACTCCTCCTGAATCATATCAACATGGAGTTTTCACTAAATGACATTTTATGATATCTAGCTGGTCACATATGAAAATGGTGCTTATGTGATGTCCAATATGGCCGCCAAAGTGGCCATCTTGAAAATCTTGCTTTTGCTAAACCTCCTGAATGAAAGGTAGTATTGCCATGGGGTTTTCACCAGAAGACTACCTCTGACATCTAGTTTGTCCTAAATGAAAATGGTACCTATCTGATGTCCGATATGGCTGCCACAGTGCCCATCTTGAAAATCTTGTTATTGCTAATCTTCCTGAATGAAAAGTAATTCTTATGATGTATAGTTGGTCCAAAATAAATATGGTGTCGATCTGATGTCCACTATGGCCGCAACAGCGATCATCTTGAATATATTGTTATCACTACTCCTCCTGAATGGACGGTCGTATCAACATGGGATGTTTACTAAACAACTTCTTATGATGTCTAGTTGGTCCTAATGGTACCATTCAGACATTCAATATACCTGCTACAGTGACATTCAATATGCCTGCTACAGTGAAATTCAATATGCCTGGTACCTACAGTGACATTCAATATGCCTGCTACAGTGACTATTCAATATGCCTGCTACAGTGACATTCAATATGCCTGCTACAGTGACATTCAATCTGCCTGCTACAGTAACTATTCAATATGCCTGCTACAGTGACATTCAATATGCCTGCTACAGTGACTATTTAATATGCCTGCTACAGTGACATTCAATATACCTGCTACAGTGACATTCAGTATGCCTGCTACAGTGACATTCAATATGCCTGCTACAGTGACATTCAATATGCCTGCTACAGTGACATTCAATATGAATGCTATGTGACTATCTTACAAATCTTATCCCTATTTCTCTTGAAGGAATGGTTCATATTAGCATGGAGTTTTCACCAAAAGGCTTCTTATAATGTCTAGTGAAAATGGTGCCGATCCAACTTCTAATATGACTGCCACAATGGCCATGTTGAAAATCGTATCGCTACTTCCCAAAGACGGTTGGTCATATCCACATTGTGCTTTCACCAAAAGACTTCTTATGATGTCTAGTTTGTACTAAACAGAAATTGTGCCAATCTGATATTGAATATGGCCACAATGGCATCCATCTTGAAAATCTTGTCGTTCTTGCTCGTCCAAAACAGAAAGTCATATCAAGACTTCTTATGATACCTTGTTCGTCCTAAATGAAAATGGTGCCAAGTTTATATCCAATATGCCCACCACAGCAGCTAATCTGAAAATCTTGATATCGCTGAAGAATATCAAAGATGGTTTCAACACTCCGCAGTTAAAATGAATAAATGGTCTTATCTTGAATTCCTGGAAATTTGTCTCAAACACTAGAGCATCAGTTCCTTCAAGGGATTCTTGTTTATTCTAGTTTATGTCAGGAGACGGCGGACCTTTGACTATACAGGAGAAAATACAGTTGTAAATATTCAAACTCATTTTCTACGTATGATTTTCTCAGTTCAATAAAAAAACAAATATCAGCCCATATTTTGCTCCTACATATACAATTGTTGTAATAATTTAAGAAATTAGTACTTTCAATTTTAGTTTTCTTATTGTGTAATAAGTCCTGTGTTTCATATTGTGTAATAAGGTCATGTGTTTCTTATTGTGTAATAAAGTCCTATGTTTCTTACTGTGTAATAAGGTCCTGTGTTTCATATTTTGCAATAAGGTGCTGTGTTTCATATTGTGTAATAAGGTCCTGTGTTTCTTATTGTGTAATAAGGTCCTGTGTTTCTTATTGTGTAATAAGGTCCTGTGTTTCTTATTTTGTAATAAGGTCCTGTGTTTCTTATTGTGTAATAAGATCCTGTGCTTCATATAGTGTAATAAGGCCATGTGTTTCTTATTGTGTAATAAGGTCCTGTGTTTCTTATTGTGTAATAAGGTCCTATGTTTTATAAGTGACCCTCAAAGTACAGACTGTGGTTCAAGGCAGGCTTTTTCTTTGTTTTGCCACAACTAGATGGAAGAAGAGAATTACAGACTACTATGAGCGTTTTCCAACAGGATACAGTATATCACTGACGATTTATATGTGGTATATATAAATAACAGTATATCACTGACAATTTGTATGTGGTATGTATAAATAACAGTATATCACTGACAATTGTATGTGGTGTCTATAAATAACAATATATTACGGACAGTTTGTATGTGATATCTATAAATAACAGTATAGCACTAACAATTTATATGTGGTATCTATAAATATTGAGGAAATATACTACTAAGAAAATATCCTGGTATACTTCCTGTTACGACTTTAGGTCTTAAAATAACAGAAAGAAAGTGAAACCAACAATGTAAGTAAAATCATCAAGCAATTTATTTCTAGACAATTAAAGTGAAAATTCAAAAGACACTTACAGTGACGTGAATTAAAATCCAAATAATCCAATAATCTTAAGTGTCCTAATCACAAGTCCGAAATATTGAATGTTCCGAATGAATTCCAGTAACTTTGAATGCCATGATGTGTTAGTAGCCTTGAATGTTCTAATATGCATGAATGATGTAATCCAGAATATCTTTGAATAAATTCACATAAGTCCCAAAGTCAAGTATTAATCCAATATAAGAATGAGCACTTTTGGTAATTCCAATGAATATTTCAAATAAATAATTCCTCTCTCTGAATATGCTCTGAATTTTCAGCACACAACTATAAAATATCTGATTATTAAAATGATTCTTTATAGACTGACCATTTGAACAAGAATGAAATATTGTACACTAAAATCTCTATATATATAAACATAAGTCACGTGACAGAATGTTCGAGAATATGAGTAACTCTAATGGAAAACTTCTTCTGCGTACGTGACTTTTCTCACACAAGCCATGAAAAATTACCATCTAATTGTTGAATGCAATGTAAACAAGTTTGACCTTGAACTCAAATGTAGTAAATATGTTGTTTACAAAATGACTTAAGTACAACTTACCTCATGGACACATATTATAAATTCAATATGCATAACACTTCAAACATTGTGAAGATTCATCATTTCTTCCAGCCATTGTCAGGTCATGTAACTAATCCGTCAAGGTGGTTGCATGGATGACATGAAAAAACAACTGTGTTTATAAACGTCAAACTGACATCCAGTTTCTTTTCTTTATTCATTCCTTTTGCTGATATGGTATTGCATGCATCTGCCTCGTAGGTCCTTTCATCCTAATCTATTTTACAGTGTCACAATTTCATGTAATGGTTTTAATAATTTTTTATCAACAGATACAAGCATGTATAGAATTTCCATTATTGTTAATTTTGGAACTCTATGCTTTATTGGTTGGTGTATAAACTATGTGTCCTAGATAACACATTTCTAGCTTTTATTTTGCCTATTCGCATTTGATATCACACTGAAAAGCATTCGTTTTCATTGTGGCAATTAGTATATGAATGTAGTTTCTAATCGGGTTCATGCAATATCCAGTGTATTTGTAATTCATTAGACCGTCGTCCAACTGCAAAATTGCACAATATTTCGAAAGAAATGGGATTTAATGTAAAAGATTTTTAAGTTTTAATCACTCGTAGTCGGATGACTAAGTTCCATTTTTGACCGATACTATCTTTTCAGTGCAATTATTGTAAAGTAATCTTCTGTATGCCGGGATTTTTATGGTCAGAAAATATTCGGAAATTCACCCTTATCTCAACAAGAGCAAAGAGACTTTTATGTTTATATTACACACACACACACTCGCGCGCGCACGTGTGTGTGTGTGTGTGTGTGTGTGTGTGTGTGTGTGTGTGTGTGTGTGAATAATGAACATAAAACTATATCTTGCATAGTATTTCTTTGAAAAAATCAAATATATACACACACATAGGGAAGGGATGAAAGAGAAATAATACATAAAAAATGCAACATCCAAAATGAGAAATATGTGCTTTGACAAATACAATATTACTTTAATTACACACCATACACCGAATAACTTGTGTCTATAAACGTAAGAGTTAATTGTGTGCTGTTAATCTCCAAGAATTCGCTCTTGTTTCGATGCGTGAATAGAGCGCTTGTGTTGAGTTGGATGACGCCTAATTTTCAGCGATTATTGGATTATTGACCCTTTCCTTACGACTGGGACAAAAACAGAACTAAACCTAAAAAATAGTATTGTTTGTAAAACATATAAACTTTAATCACACACCAATATTCCGATGTTTGTTATCCGCACAGAGCTCACATGAGGATAAAGAAGCTCGAAATTAACTTTCCACTTTACTCAATAAAACAGTTAGCCTCAAATAGACGTGAAGATATGTATATTCTCAAATAGACGTGATGATATGTATATTCTCAAATAGACGTGAAAATATGTATATTCTCAAATACACGTGGATATATGTATAATCTCAAATAGACGTGAAAATATGTATATTCTCAAATAGACGTGAAAATATCTATATTCTCAAATACACGTGGATATATGTATATTATCAAATAGACGTGATGATATGTATATTCTCAAATACACGTGGATATATGTATATTCTCAAATACACGTGAAAATATGTATATTCTCAAATACACGTGGATATATGTATATTCTCAAATAGACGTGATGATATGTATATTCTCAAATAGAGGTGATGATATGTATATTCTAAAACAAAAAAAAAAAAAAAAAAAAAAACATACAGTATTAAAACAGCAGTCGTGTTTTCTATTATTCCAACAATAGATTTTGTTTATCCGAAGTGATGACATGATTGGACCATTAAGAAAGCTTTATCATGCTTTGGAAACTGAGATTAAAGGTGACCTCTCTAAAAGCATCATCTCTTTCTGTTTGTGTTGGCAACCTAACAATGAGTAACAAGCGTCAATCAATTTGACAGATTGGTGATTACGTATAGTTTTTATGCTTGTCAATATTAACGCGTGTAAGGAAAGGAATCTATTCAAATCCTGGAAGTTTTCTTGTCACAAGTAATTGACAGTTAGCCATCAATAGGCAGCGGAAACACCGTTCAATACAATTTTCCCTTAACAATTGTTCCCATCATAGTATAGTCAGATAGCTAACAGCACTCGTTTTGTTGAAGCCAACGAGTTTTTCTTACGTCACTGATACCAATTATAGATTTGTATCGGGTCGACATTGGGACTCATGTCACAGATGAAATGCTGAGTAGTTTTAGAACATTAAAATACTTGATTGCATTGAACTCCTATAACAAACTTGACATCTAGGGTACTCACAGAGCATATATTATAAACACAAACCTGCAGCTTTTGAAATGGGCCTGATTAAAAAGAATCATGCTTTAGTCATCTATGTGGAAAATATCGATAACATGCTTTCCTGTCTCTCTAGACTTTTAGAGAATCTTGCAATTCGTTTTAAGCTTAAATGAACGGTTAATATTTCCTTGATAGCTTGTTATAACCACATTTGTGTATTGCCAAACATATGTGCTACTCTGTATGTGGTAAGATAGTCAAGTAAGGGCCAATAAACCCTCGAAGAGTTTTTTCTAAAATTAGCACATTAATGTCCAAGTTCATAGAAGGATGCTGAATTCAGGAATGGCTATTCCACAATAGACAATATCTTTCTTTTATACAGCCTTATTGAATTTATTAGACATTGCAAAAATAATTTTTTGTGTACTTTTGTTGATGTTAAAATCGCCTTTGGTAATATATGGAGAGTTGGAGTATGGCATAAATTGTACTCGGTAGGCATCAGGGGACACTGTTTTAATGTTATATTTAGTATTTATAATGATATCAAATCATGTGTCTGTGTAAATAATGAATTTTCCGGGGGGGGGCGAGGGTGGTTGGTTTTGTTTTTAATTTTTCATGTGAAAAAGGTGTTAGACAAGGGGAAAATATATCACCATTATTGTTCTCCTTATTCCTAAATTAAATAAATCTGTTTTACTAGTAAATGCGTGCAGAGGTTGCACTGTACCCTCGAAACATACTGACTTTGTTGCAGAGGTTGCACTGTACCCTCGAAACATACTGACTTTGTTGCAGAGGTTGCACTGTACCCTCGAAACATACTGACTTTGTTGCAGAGGTTGCACTGTACCCTCGAAACATACTGACTTTGTTGCAGAGGTTGCACTGTACCCTCGAAACATACTGACTTTGTTGCAGACGTTGCACTGTACCCTCGAAACATACTGACTTTGTAAATATGTTACATGTTATGTTGCTTTTACACGCTGATGACACTATACTTGTCGCAGATAATCCTGCTGACATGCAATATACCCTTGACATGTTTAGTGGATATTGCGATAACTGGAAACTTAAAATCAATACAGAGAAAACAAAATAATTATTTTATTTGGTTCACAAAAAGATCACACATACAAAGTTAAGATAAAAAAATGCCGATATTGATGTTGTAGATGAATATGAATACTTAGGCTTTATATTTCACAAGAATGGAAAGTTCTCTAATGGCCTGAAAAATCTAGTATCCATAGCTAATAAAGGTATGCGTTTACTTAAAAAGCGTATACACATGTAGTATCCATAGCTAATAAAGGTATGTGTTTACTTACAAAGCGTATACACATCTAGTATCCATAGCTAATAAAGGTATGCATTTACTTAAAAAGCGTATACACATCTAGTTTCCATAGCTAATAAAGGTATGCATTTACTTACAAAGCGTATACACATCTAGTATCCATAGCTAATAAAGGTATGCATTTACTTAAAAAGCGTATACACATCTAGTTTCCATAGCTAATAAAGGTATGCGTTTACTTAAAAAGCGTATACACATCTAGTATCCATAGCTAATAAAGGTATGCATTTACTTACAAAGCGTATACACATCTAGTATCCATAGCTAATAAAGGTATGCATTTACTTAAAAAGCGTATACACATCTAGTATTTCATCTCATTTCTCCCGTAACCTTGCTGGTCGTAGGGGCGCCACTGATGACTTTGCGACAATCTCTCTCCATTTTGCCCTGTTCTCCTCTGCTCTTTGGACTTTGCAAAATCCATGCCTGTCCACTCTTTGATATTGTCTTTCCATATCTTCTTCTGTCTGCCTCGTTTTCTCTTTCCTCTCATTGTGCCCTGTAGGATTGTCTTTGACAGACCAGTTGAGAGTGAGACGTGACCATACCATCTTAGTTTGCGTTTCTTTACAGTGGTGAGCAGATGTCATAAGGTCCAAATTGCACCTTGGATTTTAGTGCGCACCTCCGCATTAGAGATGTGGTCTAAGTATGAGATTTTCAGTATCCTTCGATAACATTTCATCTCTTATTCTGCTGTTAGGGTCCATGTCTCATATGCATATAGGAATATGGACATGACGAGTGAGCCCATAAGCTTGATCTTGGACCCAAGCGTGATGTTGTTGTCTTTCCAAATAGGCTTCAGCCTAGCCAGAGCAGCTGTTGTCTGCGCAATCCTGGAAAGAACCTCAGGTTTTGAACCTTCATCAGAGGCGATAGCACCTAGGTACTTGAAGCTTGTTACTGTGCCCAGCTTCTGTCCATTCACTATTATTTCCTTTTGGATGCCATTCGGGTTGTTTTTTCATTTGGTTTGTCTTTTCAGCGTTGATCTCCATCCAATATCTTAGTGATGCTTGATTGAGACGGTTCACTAAGGTTTCCATTTCTTCTTCATCTCCTGCTA
Organism: Margaritifera margaritifera; assembly: GCA_029931535.1. Taxonomy (NCBI): domain Eukaryota; kingdom Metazoa; phylum Mollusca; class Bivalvia; order Unionida; family Margaritiferidae; genus Margaritifera; species Margaritifera margaritifera. Next base: position 410,792 of record JAQPZY010001605.1, on the reverse strand, counting down.
AGCCATCGATATCATCAGCGAAGCGCAGGTTGGTGATTGTTCTGCCTCCAACACTGACACTGCCCTCATGGTCTTCCAAAGCGTCGGACATGATCCTTTCCAGGTAGATGTTTAAGAGAGTGGGTGAAAGAAGGCACCCCTGTCTGACTCCGACTGAGGTTCTGAACCAGTCTCCTATGTTGCCATTGACGAGAACTATACTAGTCGCCTTGTCATACAGGGTTTCTATAGTGCGGATTAGTTTTGCGTTTATGTTGTATATCCGCATGGTGGCCCACAAGGCTGCATGCCATACCTTGTCGAAAGCCTTCTTGAAGTCAATGAAGACATGATAGAGGTTCTGTTGATGCTGGATATATTTTTCACAGAGGATTGTTAGATTGAAGATCTGTTATGTAGTGCTTCTTCCTGCTCTGAAACCTGCCTGTTCTTCCGCAATGATGTGCTCTGCTTGGGGTTTCAGTCTGTTGAGGATGATCTTAAGCATAACCTTGCATGGGTGACTGATGAGACTGAGTGTCCGGTAGTTCTGGCACAGTTGTAGATTCCCTTGTTTAGGAAGAGTCACGATCAGAGACTGGGTCCATGGGGTGGGCCATTCTCCTGTTTGCCAGATTTGGTTGCAGATTGTTGTGAGGACATCTATCATGGAAGTTCCTCCTGCTTGAACAAGTTCTGCTGGTATATTGTCTACCCCAGCTGACTTCCCCTTCTTTAGTGCCTTTACTGCAGCCTATACTTCGTCCCTGAGGATCGGGTGGTCAACCTCTGTTGTGGTCAGTGGTACGTTTAGTACAGCTTGGTCTCCAGAAGTCTCCTGGTTGTAAAGCTCCGAACAGTATTCCGTCCATCTGTTAAGAATGTCTTGGTTTTCTGTCAGACTCTTACCAGCCTTGTCCTGAATCGTATTAGATCTCCCAGTTTCTCTGTTGTCAGGTCTTTCGCCAACTGGTATGCCCTTTTACTGTCATTCTGGCTCAGGCTTTTCTCGATTTCCTTGCATTGGTCCTCTAACCAGCTTTCTTTTGTTTTCTTTATACTTTTCTTAATCCTGTTGTTAATCTCATTGTATTTTTTTGCTCCTTCATGGTCTGTTCGCTTACTCATCAGTTTTCTCCTCACATCGCAGAGGTCTAGTATTCATAGCTAATAAAGGTATGCGTTTATTTAAAAAGCGTATACACATCAAGTATCCATAGCTAATAAAGGTATGCGTTTACTTACAAAGCGTATACACATCACGTAGCCATAGCTAATAAAGGTATGCGTTTACGTAAAAAGCGTATGCACATCTAGCAGCAATAGCTAATAAAGGTATGCGTTTACTTACAAAGCGTATACATATCTAGTATCCATAGCTAATAAAGGTATGCGTTTACTTAAAAAGTGTATACACATCTAGTATCCATAGCTAATAAAGGTATGCATTTACTTATAAAGCGTATACACATCTAGTAGCCATAGCTAATAAAGGTATGCGTTTACTTACAAAGCGTATATACATCTAGTATCCATTGCTAATAAAGGTATGCGTTTACTTAAAAAGCGTATACACATCTAGTATCCATAGCTAATAAAGGTATGCATTTACTTAAAAAGCGTATACACATCTAGCAGCAATAACTAATAAAGGTATGCATTTACTTAAAAAGCGTATACATATTTAATCGCCATAGCTAATAAAGGTATGCGTTTACTTACAAAGCGTATACACATCTAGTATCCATAGCTAATAAAGGTATGCATTTACTTAAAAAGCGTATACATATCTAGTCGCCATAGATAATAAAGGTATGCGTTTACCTACTAAGCGTATACACATCTAGTATCCATAGCTAATAAAGGTATGCGTTTACTTAAAAAGCGTATACACATTTAGTATCCATAGCTAATAAAGGTATGCGTTTACTTACAAAGCGTATACACATCTAGTTTCCATAGCTAATAAAGGTATGCATTTACTTAAAAAGCTTATACAAATCTAGTATCCATAGCAAATAAAGGCATGCATTTACTTAAAAAGCGTATACACAATTTACATTTGCCTATTGATTGTCAACTAAAACTGTTCGATCAAACCATTGAACCGATTTTAACATATGCTTGTGAAATTTGTCGATTTGTACGATCTGATATAGTTGAAAAAACTCATATTTCTTTCCTTAGAAGTATACTGAATGTCAAAAAATGTACCCTTCTAAATATGGTATATGGTGAATTTGGTCGGTTCGCCTTAATTATTAGCATTAAAAGTCGCATGATAAACTATTGGGCTAGATTAGTTAGTGGTTAAGATGGCGATGGCTGGGGCATGTATGCCTAATGTCACTGGATGCACCAGGACAGCCCTCCGCTGGTCTACCGATGGGAGACGAAAGAGGGGTCGGCCAAAGAGACTTGGAGGAGGACTAAAGAAAAAGAGATGAAGAAATGCGGCATGCATGGAACGCCATCGCATGTAGGGCTGCAGACAGTCAGCAGTGTTGCTCTCTCGTCGAAGCCTTTTGTGCCACCTAAGGTACAACGAGGGATGAGTGAGTTAGTTGTTATGAGGAATAAATGTCTTATCATATGTATTCTCTCTTATACAAAACTGTTTGTGATATTTCCTATGACAATAAATGGATATTAGAAGTAAAATCTATATTAGATGATGTTGGGTTTTGCTACGCATGGAGAAATCAAAGTTTTGTGTCAGTTAAATGGCTAATAAAATCTATAAAACTACTACCAAAAAATCAATACAAACAAGCTTCGGCTACTAACATCAATACGTCATCTAAAGGTCTTAATTACAGGTTATTTAAAACTAGTTTAGATTTAGAAAAGATCTATTTCTCATTACCCAAAAATATATCTAAAAGCTTAATTAAGTTTAAAACTGCAAATCACAGGTTTCATGTTGAAACTTGTAGATGGGCTAATATTTCCTATAACGAAAGATATTGTATACTCTATCAGTCTCAAGAAATGGGTGATGAATATCACTATCTTCTGTTGTGTTCTTATTTTCATGATGAAATACTAAAATGTATACCTCATTTTTATATTTCAAGGACAAACATTTATAAATATAATCAATTAATGAATACAGGAAACACACGACTCTTGAAAAATATTTGCATGTTCTTAAATCATGTTTTACGAATTTTCACACGCTATATTCATGTTATGATATCACACGCTATATTCATGTTATGATATCACACGCTATATTCATGTTATGATATCACACGCTATATTCATGTTATAATATCACACGCTATATTCATGTTATTTCTCTTACATACCTCATATGTTGTAAACTTTACAACATGGGTCTAACGAAATCTTGTCTTGGAAGGGAGACTGGCGGGGAGGGTTGGATAGGGGCGGCAAATGTTTCAGTAATTAATGAAGAACATATATATATATATGCAACTTCAAAGTGGTATGTTCTGTTTGTTAATTTTGGATGTTTTGAGGGTTAAGCAGTGCCAGGTTTTAAGAATGCATATATTGTGCCATTGATCAAGCCATATTGCAGACGTAGCACTTACATGAATTTCCATAGCATACAGTTAATACTGGAAAATACAAGCAATTTGACCTTAAAATGTTTTCTTTATCAAAGCGTAAAGCCTAATGAGACATACAAGCTCTAATAGAAAATGATGATAAAAGCAATACTTTCGATTAAATTCTTTTTGTCAAATCTTATGTCAACCATTTTCCAAAAGCTGATACCAATAAAACATTGATTGTCACTTTACTTGTTACACTGTAGTCCAGTACGAATCGATATGTAGCATACACTGGAAATGCATCAGACTTTTACAGAGCATTAATTGATCTAACGAAATGGAATGATTCGCCCACTTAAGAATAATTAATAAACTTAATTAAATCATGTTATAGAAAATGCCTCTCCATAGACACACCGTGGCTTGCAGAGCAAAGAAAAAATGAATTGACAAATGAACAAAAGAATGTTTGCTTTAATAACAGCAAGGAAGAAAGAGAAAAGAAAGGCGCTTCTGAGTTTTCATCAATAAGTACTTAATTGTGGGGACTCTGGTGGATTCTCTGTGACATTTACTGACACCAAAGTTATGAAAATGACAAGATACAATTCACAAAGTTATAATGAAATGATAATCTGACGCTAACTAATTGGAGATGTTTGAGTCAACTAACATCGTATTATATTCATAGACAAAGACTGTACAAATAATCATTGGTTTACACTTAGAAAAAATCTCAATAATAGTCCGATTTCGAACCCTTACGCAACGAATAGAATAAATGTTTCTTGCAAAGAATTATTGTCATGATATTATTATAAGAAGACTACACATGGCCTTGGAAACAAACAAAAAAATGAACAAAATCATATAAATATGCCCCAAATCATATCAATATGCCCCAAATCATCAGTACAACTTAGATAGGAGGGAATCAAGGTCCTGTTTTCCACAATAAATCTTCATGTATTTACACGTTGATATTGTTTCGATACAGAGCAAATTAAATCATTTTGCCTCTAGTTCGAATACGCTAGGAATCCAAAAAGTACACTCATCCATCTTTGAAGCAGACGACAAGGAAAATCAATTGGCAAACCTTGTCTCATTTGAAAACAGTAATAAGTGCGATTTTTTTTATCGGTACTGTAGAGAAAATACATTTCTGAAAATTTCAGGGCTTTCACTAAAATAATAATTAAGCTTATTTAGAGCAACTCCACGTGAATTATCCGAAACACAGAATACAGAGTAGAAAGCACTTCTGCCCCGTATACATTATAAAGACGACTTCGTACCATTTCTTGCTGAGTGAGCAAGCCATGTGGAAAGTGATTCTGCCTGGACACATGTACACTGCGATAAAATACGTGCCCGGTATTCTAGCAATATGAAAGTATTGGCATACACTTTTATGTCTACGTTTATTTTCTTTCCGTTATTTTTCAACTATTTTGGGTTTTGTTTTTTTAAAACAGTTTTTTGACATCGATACGACTTACCGTTTCTCACAAAACATATAGATTTCTCATTCGTGTTCCTGTAATCGGTAAAGAAATACTATTACATGTATATAGTGTGTTCAGATCCACGTCTAGGAAGAAATCCGTGACGTCAACGATAAGCTAGAAACGGAACTTCTTCTCCTAAAATAAAACAACTGAAAAAGGTGTGCAAGGAGATCTTAGTAAGCATAAAAAAGAACTGAAAAGGAAATGTAACGATAAAAGATAATCCGTACAATTTAAATGTGAGCAAAACGAATTGACTCTGAATACTCAATGGGTATAGAGGTCACATGTGTGTCTAACATTTAATGGACATAATTAATTACACACTTTCAGAGATCATACAACATTCAATAGTAATAAGTATTTAAACAAAAACAAGCAAAAATCATTTGGCGATATACAAAAAATAACAAAACGTTGAATATTAATTTTAAAAAAAAACACATTTAATAAGGAACGACTACTGCTATCGGACCTTACACAACTTTTGAGGTGTTATAATTTCACTCTTTTAACGGCGTCCAACAGATATTCATGGATGTGTTTAAAAAGGCATTTACGTTCTTACAAACGAAAACCAACTGCACTGAATTTATTTTCACCTCCGTAAAACAAGTAATGAACCTTTTAAACAAAAATTAATTTGGTAATAATCGATAAAGGTTATACAAAGCGGGATTGTTTATAATTTAAGTTCTGAAAGAAATAACATGAGATTACTGTAAAAGAAGAAGAATAAAAGAAAAGATTTTCTTCTATTTATGAGCCCTTGTATGTGGAGATGTACGAAATTATATTTGGTAGTTCGTTCAATCAGCATGGAAATTAAGTATAGCAATACGCATTTGTTGATTACAAGAAATTAGTTCATACTTTCGATCAGTTAAAAGTGGAAAACATTGCCAGAGACATTAAGTGCTTGTGCTAAAATTTGAATTTTCAATTCAAACTTAAATTTCTCCAGTACAAAAATGAGACAAAAGGTAAGTGTTTTTAATTAGCTTCTGCAATTCTGTATATTTAATAATTTTCTTCGTTATGGTGATCTTTATGTATCGGCTGAATCAAGTACTTGCTTAAAAATATTGCTCTGCAGAACAAATAATAATGATATTTCCTTATCAGCTATGGTCTCAGCTCAAATTGATTTTCTCATAGTTATGTTTAAGGCATCTCTCACCTGTATTGATTTTCTCATTATTTAGGTGTAAGGCATATCTCACCTGTATTGATTTTCTCATTGTTTAAGTGTAAGGCATCTCTCACCTGTATTGATTTTCTCATAGTTAAGTGTAAGGCATCTCTCACCTGTATTGATTTTCTCATTATTTAGGTGTAAGGCATCTCTCAACTGTATTGATTTTCTCATTATTTATGTGTAAGACATCTCTCACCTCTATTTATTTTCTCATTGTTTAAGTGTAAGACACCTCTCAACTGTATTGATTTTCTCATGATTTAAGTGTAATGCATTTCTCACCTGTATTAATTTTATCATTGTTTAAGTGTAAGACATCTCTCAACTGTATTGATTTTCTCATTATTTAAGTGTAATGCATCTCTCAACTGATTTTCTCATTATCTAAGTGTAATGCATCTCTCACCTGTATTACTTTTCTCATTGTTTAAGTGTAAGATATCTCTCAACTGTATTGATTTTCTCATTATTTAAGTGTAATGCATCTCTCATCTGTATTGATTTTCATAGCAGACACAAATACATGTTTGGTTTTTTCTTGCTGAATTGCAGTTTTAAATGTACTCATTGGCTCCATTATATCAAGCTATATACTCTATATTCGACACCCATTTATGCCGATATATTCAATTTTTCACTTTCGTTTCATATTGAATCTCACTGTTTGCATTTCATTTTTATTTTGACTCATTTTCCTACTTATACACTGATTCAATTCCATGTACAAATTTTATTCAACTGAAATGAAGCGTAACCTCCTTGTTGACAAATAATTAGAGATTTTTCCTTTGGTATTTTGTTCTTTTTATTGTTTCCTTCAATTTTAAGACAGACACAAGTATTGCTATCTAAATACGTGGAATAATTGTGCCCAATCTGAGAAGGGAGGAGGGGGTCTTTATATCTATTTTGCTGATTTGGGAGCCGCATGAGCTCTGTTGGTAGAGCGTCGGACTCGTAATCCAAGGGTGGCGGGTTAGATATTCACCAAGCCTTTCCTGGGTCGGCTGCCTTGGAGTGTCCTTGGGAAAGATTTGACTTCTTTTCATCCCAGTTTTCCATACCTATATATTATATTGTTACGACTCTATGGCCTAAAATATGTAACAGATAGAAAGTGAAACCAACAATGTAAGTAAAAGCAACAAGCAATTTATTTCTCGACAATTAAAATATAAATTCAAAAAGACTCTTACAATATTGTGAAATAAAATTCAAATAATCCAATAATCTTAAATGTCCTAATCACAAGTCCTAAATATGGAATGTTCTGAATGAATTCCAGTAGCCTTGAATGTCCTGATGTGCAGTATTCTTGACTGTCCTGATGTGCCAGTAGTCTTGAATATCTTATGTGTCCGTAGCTTTGAATGTCCTAATATGCCTGAATGATGCAATCCAGAATATCTTTGAATGAATTCACAAAATCCCAAAGTCATGTATTAATCCCAAGAAGTCCTAAAGTCTATGAACAATTTATTAATTCCAATTAATATTTTAAATCAATAATTCCTCTCCCTGAATTTATTCTGATTTTCACAACACAACTATAAACATCTGATTATTAAACCAAATTCTTTAAAGACTGATAGTTAGCATAGAAATGCAATACTGCTTAGCAAACTTCCTATATATACACAGGTCACCTGACAGAACTTTCCAGAAAATCATATGGCTTGCCTGACAAATATCAGTAAATCTAGTGGAAAAACCAGTATAATTGTTAACAAATGCAACCCTGACCTCGATTTTTAAGTAAACAACTTGTTTACAACCTATATCCAAGGACAAAGTTAAATATGTTGGACAATAGTTAAATATGTAAACATTATATATATATATATATATATATATATATATATATATATATATATATATATATATATGTATATATATATATAGATATAGATATAGATATTAGATATATATATATATATATATATATATATATATATATATATATATATATATATATATACATACATATATATATGCGCCGGCAGATCAGGGTCTATATTGTTTGTTCTACTGATTGCACCTAACAAACTGTATAGACCCAGATCTGCCGGCGCATTATGTGACCGCAGATCTGGGTCTATGCAGTTTGCAGTTGGATCCAACCTATAAGCGAGTATAAACGGTATGTGAAACTCTCAAGCAGCCTTACCCGACTTCAAGGCTTATGGAAAACATGACGGTAATAAACAATTTCGAGAAAATTCGATGTCTGTAATACTTGAATCACTTAACTGGGAATGAAGGAGAGGCAAAGTACTCGTCCTGATATTTGACATAAAGTTACATTTGACATATTTAGAACCACGCATCAAGCTGAATTTCGATGATCCAAAACAGGTTGCAGTTGCATATGAAGTCTTCACTAACCAAAAGCTGCTTGTTCTCGAAAGAATGCATTATTTCTAGTTTATTTTCTCAGTGCCATGAAATGATTTACCTACTCTCCTTATGGCAAATTTTCATGAAAACTTCTCGATAAAAACATGTACAAGTGGATTAATATAGTTTTTCAGTAGTGGGGTAAGCGGCTGATATGTTAATAAGATGACGTACAACAAGCAGTGAACAGAAACAGCGCCGTCTGTGAAGGTAAAACAAGCGATGCTATATAAAGCTTGCAGGCGACATTCTCATACAGTTTAGCTGAATTGACCAAAAGTTTGATATCAAATCCAAATATGCAACATAATTATCGTCAGAACACTCAAGTGTATGCAAATCAGTAAAATCACAAGAACAATATTGATAGTTTTATATACGTTTTCTAACCCCATTTGCTGCATGTTCGTACACGAACCAAAAGGACTCTTCTACCAGTCTCTCTCTCTATTATATATATATAATTCTCCTTGATAAGGCGAGAGAAGAATAATAGCTGCCAGTAGACTATGATATGGTATTTTTCTGCTGTAATGTTATTTACGGAATCGATATACAAAATAGCTGATTTTTAAAAATGTTTTTTAACGGGTCAAGGGACGATGTTACAGAAGCGTACGCTTTATGTTACATTTATTAAAACGCTATTTTTGACAGAAGGAATAAACTATTATAAATGAGTAAACGTTATCAGCTTGTAAAATATACCCAATGCAGAGGAATGTTGTTTTAGATAACCACAAGTAATATCCTTTTTACTGCACTGCTTCAGAAAGAAAGAAATTTTTGAAAAAAAAATTAACAATTACGCCAACGAAATTTTAACGCGTTTCTCATTCTATTGAACATGTGCTTTACATGCAATCTAAGAATATACTATGCTGGACCAAAGTTAATTTATAATAATTTATTGAGAGGCATTAGTACAAAAAAGTAATTTAAATTAATGGTTGAGTGTAATTTTGTCCAGGTAAGTTTAATTAAGATTCTGTCGGTCATTTAAACAATGTTTTTTTTCGTTTGTTTGTTTTTTATTATTTTTTTTTTTATTTAATGGCGCACAAACGGCACACAAACACATGTAAGGTTATATATTGCCGATGCGATGGAAGTAAAGTACCTTGCTCAGATACACACCACAGCAGATGACACGGGCTAACCTGTACAGGATTCGAACCCTCGATCTTTGGCTAAGCTTTGAGCCACCGCAACTCCCCACAAATTATTACATATGAAAATGGTGAAATCCTCGGGTTCAATATAATGTACATTATAGTTTTATATTGAAGAAAAGGAAATATTTTTGAAACAAGTCTCTTATTTGAAATTCAAGCTTCTGGATAGAAAAATCTTGCACAAAATTAGTAACGTAACTGTGGACTAATAAGATTTTTTTGGTTACAATTATTTTTCTTATAAACTGTATTGGAAGGAGAATATGTCGAACAGAATTCCCTTTTTCCGTCAAAACAGACGATATTGAATTGAATAAGATCGATTCTGAATTAATGTCAGACGCTTCCGTTAAGTAGAAAGATATATATTTGCATGTATTAAGTCTCACATGAGTTGACAAATTTAGTGATTTTCACTTATATGTCAATAAGTAAAGTAATTGTTAATATTGTATCTTCGATTCGTTGGTAAATTTATTCCTTCTTCTTTCCCTCGAAAAGGGATACATGCATGCTGGGCATTTTCAGAAACTATATATAAATTATTAACAATTCCAGCTAATAAAAATGACAATTATGCATTTTACATGAAAGTATTGTGCATGCATTAATTTCCATTTTCAATATCAGTGTAATCAATTTCAGATAGCCATTACCCAAATGATTATAAAGAAATATTACATAACAAAGCTTTTTAGTTTCCTAATAGTTTCCTCGTCAGATTGATTTCTCAGCATGCATCTTATGTCTGCATTCCATTAAAACAACTGAAGCGACGAGGACCACTAGCTACTTAAGATAGCGATTTAGAATCAATAGGAATTAAATTTATACATCAGCGCACAACGCCTGTGGAGATCTAGTCTCTAGATTATATCACATTTACCTTGATTCAAACGCCTATTTTTAAAAAAAAAATTACATTTTTTTTAGGCTGTTTCTCAAAGCATATCTTACAGCAGACGATTGTGGAAATTATAAAATAATTAAATAGCCATCTACAACTTTCGTCTGCTAAGTTTGCAATAGTCATCTACAACTTTCCTCTGCTAAGTTTGCAATAGCCATCTTCAACTTTCCTCTGTTAAGTTTGCAATAGCCATCAACAACTTTCCTCTGTTAAGTTTGCAATAGCTATCTACAACTTTCCTCTGTTAAGTTTGCAATAGCCATCTACAACTTTCCTCTGTTAACTTTGCAATAGCCATCAACAACTTTCTTCTGTTAAGTTTGCAAGAGTCATCTACAACTTTCCTCTGTTAAGTTTGCAAGAGTCATCTACAACTTTCCTCTGCTAAGTTTTCATTACTATTTATCAGGAATGTTTTTTTTTTCTTTAATTAAATGACGTGGCAAATATAATTTTCGAAACGTAACGTATAATATCAATCATAACCAATATAGTAAACATTGAACCATGACTAAACATTTATGGCAAAAATATGTTTTTGTTGTGTAGATTAAGTATATTCACTAACTAACCAACTACTGAAAAGAAACAAAGACACAAGCTAATTTCATACCAACATTAATCCTGAAGGAATAAAACTCTGTCTAAAGATATACGTGCATATAATATACCTAAATTGAGGATCTTACATCAGTACTTGTTTGAAATTTAATTCATGATATATGAATCGAAGTTTTTTGTGGAGAGGGGGGTTAAGAACCGAAGTGTAACATTCATTTTATTACAATTGGAAAAAAATACAAAATCTATTCGATAAAACCACAAAAGAGCGTAGTGATATTGACTTTCAAGTACATTTGGTTGCCTCTGAGAGTACTTTTTTCATATAATATGACGTCATGGCGACATTTGCGATGATTTGGTTAGTTGGTTTTGCACGTATGTAATATGCTAGTATATATTGATCTGTGGAAAATTATTAGTTGGGGCTGTGCATAATTTATAGGCATTTCATAAATAAGATTATTTTTCCTATATCTTATGCCGTACCATTGTTATCTTTTGATAATCTTTATATCTAGACATGGAATAATTTTTCTAAAGTAGTTTAATACAGAGGGTAAGTTAAAAAATAGACATGATTATGTACTTTATCATATAATTGTGAAATTATGCATACATAATTGGTTTGGGTATCTAAACATTTTCTTATATAGTGCTAATTAGTCAGCACCACACATACATATCTCACGTGTTATATAGTGTTAATTAATCAGCACCACACATACATATCTCACGTGTTATATAGTGCTAATTAATCAGCACCACACATACATATCTCACGTGTTATATAGTGTCAACTGATCAGTGCCACATATACATATCTTGCATATTATGTAGTACCAATTTGTCAGCGCCACATACACATATCTCGCATATTAAATGGTACGAATTGATAAGCGCCACATATACATATCTCACATACTGATACCCATTCTAGAGTTTGTGGCCACTATTTCCACTAAAATCCTTCAGTAATGGCATACGATGGTTAAGTCTGGCCAATTTAATTAAGAAACTATCATTCAATAACGAAGAAATCGAAATGTCCTGATCTAGTGAACCTAGACTTGAAACGATCACAAAAAGAAGCGAAAATGCTGGAATTAGGTATTGGTGGTATGTAAGTCGTCTTGTTTCCCTAATTTTAGTTCTAGAAATTTGAAAATAGTTACAATAAATTGCTCTTATATGAAATGTTACACAGAGTGTGTACTCTTGGAAAGTGTTCTTTCGGATAAATTACGGAAAAAAAAAAGAAAAAGGTGAACAGTTTCTTAAAATGTAGTAATAAAGTCTGCGAAGCCATTCCTATGTTGGATAATAACACTTAAGCAATATGCTAGTATTGCAGGATGTTCTCTGATAACAAATATACCTCTAACGTGCAACTTACGATGATGTCGTCAATATATTTATTAACCAAATATAAACTATCCTAAGAAATAACGTTATTTTAAAAAAACAGACAACTAAAAGTATGCGACTATTGCTGATATTCACTGACATTTACAATAGGTTATAAATCGAATTCGTCAGATTTCTGATATTCATTGACATTTACAATATGTTGTAAATCGAATTCGTCATATTTCTGATATTCATTGACATTTACAATATGTTGTAAATCGAATCCGTCATATTTCTGCTTCAGATTACAGTTTCGATCTTGATAAAAGTAATAATGCAGAAATAAATTACCCAGACACATATATTCTTGTCGTGACGTACAGAGTCAGAGGGATGTATGGGCTTCAACCAACTAAAATTTAGCAGATTTTTTAATGCTCGTGGCGAAGAGATTTCAAAGACACAGGACAACAGAGCCTAAATTCTTATAATACTTTTCTATGTAATTATTGTTATATTTGTCATAGCTTTTTCTGAGTGTTGTTCAATAAAATGCACAACAAATTTTGAATTTCTTTGCAGTAGAGTGTTTCCACACATAGATTTTGCATTAGATTGTTTCCACGCATATATTTTGCATTATATTGTTTCCACACATAGATTTTCCAAAACAAATGTTAAATGCCCTGAGGCTTAACAAGAGATCGTCCATAAATGTAAAACGTTTTAAATTGGTACTACAAATTTGCTTGAAGAAAAATATTTAAAGAAAAATAAGATTGAATAGGCTCATTTCGTTCTCATAGTTGATTTAGAATCGTTAGATGCATGAGGATACATATTAAGGAAGGGCATGAGAGGCAAGCTACATCAGTTAACTATACACTTTACAGTCACACGAAGTGCCGTTTATTGGAGAGCTGATTCCGTACAGTTGCACCTGAGCACCCTTCCCTGCAGTCACATATAACAAGTACCAGACAAGGTTTTGCAGCTTCAATTAAAATTGTTCGAAGACGGCGATAACAAAAAATTCCATATGGAGCTATCTCTAATGAGAAAGATCAGGCAGGGCATGACGAATAACTTTGTTCCCACGTTCGTTTGCCTTTGCACACGGCAAGGGTAATATTTTGTACAAGATCAGATTTCAAAAAGCAGGATCACATCAATGAATCTTCACAACTTTGTGAGCCGATGCTTCCTTGAATCGTCCGTTTAACCCATCGGTGAGTTCATACAAACCTAAGGACAGCAAATCTCCTCAGTACAGAAAGTATGTAATTGGAGATGGTCTATGTGGATGAAGCAAGATGTAAAATAAAATTGTGGCTTCGTCAAAAAGCATTTAAACATCTCACGCTGCCTTACTAAGTAGACCAGCAAAAGTAGGTTACTGTGACGGCTCAGGTAGCACCAGCCACGACCAGCACGTGCAGGTCACTATGTCAAGTCAAGTCATAGAATGTAATAAACGAAAGTGAAACTGGTTTCTCAGGTCCCACAGATGTGTTTTGTGGGCTGATAGGAATCGGAATTCGCTCCTTGTGGCTGAGAGGTCTAAGGCGCTCGCCTTTACAGATCACTGACATCTCACCTCTGTCCTCGTGGGTTCGAGTCTCGGGCTTGGCCAATGTGGTTATGTGAGAAAGCTTGCCAGTAGCTTCCCGTGGGTCGGTGGTTCTTTCCGGGGTTTTCTCGGGTTCTTCCCCCACCAAATATGGTAGCCAGCCTATCATGTGCTGAAAAATGGCGTTAAATCCATAACAACCAACCAACCAACGCTCCTTGTCCCAAATGACACCCATAATTCATCACCATGTAACTAATGACACCACTACATCTGCGTCCACAGTTCTGGTCAAAATATACGCTCGCAGTTCGAAAAAATGAACCATATTATGGGTATCAACATCATTCTGTTCCTGCTAAATGTGTCTCGTATTTCTTTCGTCAATTATTTTAAACCGTTTTGCTAGCAGATGTCCTATACTGCGTTGACCCTTGTCACATTTTCAAGCAAATATTTTGCATCAGACAAAAAAAAACAAAAACAAAAAAAAACAACAACTTTCTGACTATAAAATATAATAGTCCTCGATTTTCCAGGCTTGAGCATCAGCAATTTAAATAACCACTCTGGTCATTCATACTTTTGGCTGATACACGTGTCTATTGTTTGCCCATCAGCAAAGAGATCTGCGGCAATACTAGGCATTCTGGAAGCATAACAATCGATGGAACGCTTGTGTAGAAGTCAGGGAAATGATTCACGACCTTTGTGGACTTCGCTTCGTGATAACCGAGGTAATATTGCTGCATTCAATGTAAGATAAATTGTCTCCTATTTAGTACGTATCTGTGCAATATAATATAATACGCAATATAATACGCAGCGCAAATAATGTACTAAATTCTTTCATGTAGATTGTATTTGTCATTATTTATTTTTTCATGTATATTGTATTTATCAATACGTAATATTGAATCTATCATCGTACGTATAAAAAGGTTTCATGATGACAAAAGAACTAAGAATGACGCCTTCATAAGGAAATGAAGTAGGGATGTTTTTATTTCATCCTAAGTAAATAACTGTTATGTTGCTCAGTCCTTGTTCAGTTTATAAGTTTTATCTAATCATCCTGTCCTTTTAATATAAAAATTTGTGCGTAATACACCCTGTGGGACAAAAGTTATGGTTGTGGCCAATTTATCCGCAACCCAAAGCTAAAATGTAAACAATTTCACATCATTTTGTTTTCAATATCTTTGTATTCCTTATGGGTCTTCAATGACTGGTATGAGTCAGAGACGTACAATGTATTACTTATGGGTCTTGAATGACTGGTGTGAATTAGAGACGTACAATGTAATACTTATGGGTCTTCAATGACTGGTGTACATCATAGACGTACAACGTATTGCTTATGGATCTTCAATGACTGGTATATATCATAGACCTACAGTGTATTACTTATGGGTCTTCAATGACTGGTGTGCATCATAGACGTACAACGTATTGCTTATGGATCTTCAATGACTGGTGTACATCAGTCGTACAATGTATTACTTATGGACCTTCAATGACTGATGTGAATCAGAGACGTACAATGTGTTACTTATGGGTCTTCAATGGCTGGCGTACATTAGAGACGTACAATGTATTACTTATGGGTCTTCAATGACTGGTGTACACCTGAGACGTACAATATATTACTTATGGGTCTTGAATGACTGGTGTGAATTCTAGACGTACAGTGTATTATTTATGGGTCTTCAATTACTGATGTACATCTGAGTCGTACAATGTAATACTTATGGGTCTTGAATGACTGGTGTTAATTAGAGACGTACAGTGTATTACCTATGGGTCTTCAATGACTGGTATACATCAGACATACAATATATTACTTATGGATCTTCAATGACTGGTGTACATTAGACGTAGAGTGTATTACTTATGGGTCTTCACTGACTGGTGCACATCAGACGTACAATGTAATACGTATGGGTCTTCAATGACTGGTGTGCATTAGAAACGTACAGCGTACTTATGGGTCTTCAATGACTGGTGTACATCATGGACGTACAATGTGTTACTTATGGTTCGTCAATGACTGGTGTACATTAGAGACGTACAATGTATTACTTATCGGTCCTCAATGACTGGTGTACATCAGACGTACAATCTATTACTTATGGGTCTTCAATGACTGGTGTACACCATAGACGTACAATGTAATACGTATGGGTCTTTAATGACTGGTGTACATCATGGACGTACAATGTGTTACTTATGGTTCGTCAATGACTGGTGTACATTAGAGACGTACAATGTATTACTTATCGGTCCTCAATGACTGGTGTACATCAGACGTACAATCTATTACTTATGGGTCTTCAATGACTGGTGTACACCATAGACGTACAATGTAATACGTATGGGTCTTCAATGACTGGTGTGCATTAGAAACGTACAGTGTATTACTTATGAGTCTTCAATGACTGATGTACATCAGAGACGTTCAGTGTATTGCTTATGGGTCTTCAATGACTGGTGTACATCAAACGTACAATGTAATAGTTATGGGTCTTCAATGACTGATGTACATCATAGACGTACAATAAATTACTTATGGGTCTTTAATGACTGGTGTGAATTAGAGACGTACAATGTATTACTTATGGGTCTCCAATGACTGGTGTACATTAGAGACGAACGGTGTATTACTTATGATCAGCGCCGGATTAAGACCTTTAGAGGCCCTAAGCACTGAAAATATTATGGTCCCCCCTCCCCCAATGTAATTCAAAATAAAAACAATACTAAACCATAATTTAACATTTTTTTTTTGGTGCCCCTGCTATGCTGGTGCCCTAAGAACGTGCTTATTCTGCCTATTGTGTAATCCATCACTGCTTGTGGGTCTTCAATGACTGGTGTACATCATAAACGTACAATGTTGTACTTATGGGTCTTCAATGACTGCTGTGAATTAGGGACTTACAGTGCATTACTTATGGACTTCAATGACTGGTGTACATCATAGTAGTACAATGTTGTATTTATGGGTCTTCAATGACTGGTGTGAATTAGAGACATACAATGTATTACTGATGGATCTTCAATGACTGGTGTGAATTAGAGACATATAATGTATTACTGATGGGTCTTCAATGACTGGTGTGAATTAGTGACATACAATGTATTACTGATGGGTCTTCAATGACTGGTATATATCAGCCGTACAATATATTACTAATGCGTCTTTAATGACTGGTATACATCATAGAAGTACAATATTGTATTTATGGGTCTTCAATGACTGGTGTACATCATAGACGTAAATTGTATTACTTATGGGTCTTCAATTACTGTTGTACATCAGACGTACAATGTATTACTTATGGGTCTTCAGTGACTGGTGTACATCAGACGTACAGTGTATTACTTATGGGTCTTTAGT
This sequence comes from Margaritifera margaritifera, assembly GCA_029931535.1. Classification (NCBI taxonomy): domain Eukaryota; kingdom Metazoa; phylum Mollusca; class Bivalvia; order Unionida; family Margaritiferidae; genus Margaritifera; species Margaritifera margaritifera. The sequence goes on along the minus strand of JAQPZY010001605.1, from coordinate 393,217 downwards.
GACTGGTGTGCATCAGACGTACAGTGTATTACTTATGGGTCTTCAGTGACTGGTGTACATCAGACGTTCAGTGTATTACTGATGGGTCTTCAGTGACTGGTACAAATTCAGGGAGCGAGCATATATAGATTCGACCTACTGCTCGATTCCAACTCGGTCAAAGTTGAAATAAATAATGGCAATGGGTTATAAATTATTAAATATTTTCTGCCCTATTTGGTCATGGTTCTTAATTCTAACATTATTAAATATTTTCTGCCCTATTTGGTCATGGTTCTTAATTCTAACAAAATTGGTTTTCTCGACTGCTTTTTTTCCATCTATGAACAGAGCATCAGAAATTCAAACTTTTGCACTTTGAGTAGATTAGCACTCAAGTTCCGGTTGAGAACGATTCATATCATACAAATATAGACCTTTGTTGCTGTGAATATGAACAAGCAAACCTCATGCTTATCGATGCCATCACTAATTGTAAAAGCTACCTTCTTGAACTTTCAGAGTAAGCACTGAAGGTTTCCCAGTTGCGTCATACCTTCTGATACATAAGATCTCATATCGTGGTACTTTCATGTTGCAACATATGTAAATATACACTCAGGCTGTGCTTCTCTTTAGGTGTCCCAATGCCTCATCTTCAATGACCGATTTCGGCCACAGTATGTATTACTAAAACGAGCTAATTACATTGTTAGAAATTGTTTCACAATTGAGAAAAATTAATTAAAGTTTCAGTATAAAAAAGATTGTAAGCCATTATACTTATTTTCAGAACTTGGTTAACTACAATAATGTGTGATATATGCTTGATTACACACGGTATAGTGTCTTGGAAATGTGTGATATATGCTTGATTATACACGGTATAGTGTCTTGGAAATGTGTGACATATGCTTGATTATACACGGTATAGTGTCTTGGAAATGTGTGATATATGCTTGATAATACACTATATAGTACCTTGGGAAAAGGTCTAAAAACTACAATAGTAAATCTTTATCTGTAGTTAATATATTCTGTTCCTTAACAGTAATGTATACAACTTTGCACAACAGATTGCTTAGTGGAAACAGCACTGTCGAGTTATGGCTTTCTTGACATCGACTTAGAAAGAAAAAAAAACAAGAGCCTGTTACGGATTTCGGTTACAAAAAATCGTAATTTACTAGCCATATCATCACGTATACAGTCCATTACTCGTGTATATCGGTAATAAATCTAGAAATATCTAGATAATGGCGATTTTTTATTTCTTGGCGGTGAAGGAGGACAACTTGATAAATTGCAATTCTGATTAGCATCTTCAGAATATAAGACGGGTTGAATTTAACGAAGATTGATAGTAAATTACCATTTAGGATGGTTTGGTTTGTGCGTTTACCGCCATTTTTTTTTTACACATGATAAGTTATACATGGTGGCCAGTATACCTGGTGGAGGAAGAACCCGGGAAAATCCCGGGAAGAACCACCGACCCACGGGAAGCCACTATCAAGCTTTCTCACATAACCACATTGGCCGAGCCCAAGACTCGAATCCACGCGGACAGAGGTGAGATGGCAATGATCCGTAAAGGCGAGCGCCTTAGACCACTTGGCCACCCGGGGCCCCTCCTACCATTTAGGAACTCAATGGTGAAACTTGCTCCTCTACCCAGTTTATAAAGTAATGTTTGTATTCTCTGCAGTACACTAATGTTTGTATTCACTGCAGTATACTAATGTTTGTATTCACTGCAGTATACTAATGTTTGTATTCACTGCAGTACACTAATGTTTGTATTCACTGCAGTATACTAATGTTTGTATTCTCTGCAGTACACTAATGTTTGTATTCACTGCAGTATACTAATGTTTGTATTCACTGCAGTATACTAATGTTTATATTCACTGCAGTGGGGGCGCTCTACAGATAATACATGCTTCTGAGAGAGTGACAGGTGTAAGATGAAGTATTTTGCATCTGCAACATGCAAAATGGAGAGAATGTTGGCATACCTCTATGTTGCTTTCATGTACTGTGACTGAAATTTCTTTACATATTGTACTTGTGGACACTGGACATAATCTAAGCACACGGCAGACAAAATGGCCGCTCTAAAGTACTCGAAAAAGCAGCCTGAATTAGTCAAAAGTGCACTATTTTCAGGAGTTATTAAAATAGGGAAACGAATTTTGCCAGAGCAGACAATACCAGCCTCTGAAAGTACTATGAATAAATTACAAAATATCTAAAAAGTAAAAAAAGTTATTGGCTCTTTTTTTTTTTATTTACCTTTGAAATCCAGGAAGTGAAAATAACTAAGCGGAGCTAGCAGTGTTTTGAGAGGTGCACATCTTAAGTAAAACCAAGCTGTATACTCTATAACCCAAATTTCACCCATCAATCATACACCAAAATAAAGGGAATTCAAAGTTCTTTTAACAATGCCTAAGATATACAAGGTCTTTTTTAAATAGCCAGAGCAGCCAGTGAGGAAACCCTGGGTAATTCTTTTTCTTTGAATTTCTAACCCTATGCAAAGTACGAAACTGGAGAGCGCCACCAGTATACTAATGTTTGTATTCACTGCAATATACTAATGTTTGTATTCTCTGCAGTACACTAATGTTTGTATTCACTGCAGTACACTAATGTTTGTAATCTCTGCAGTATAGTAATGTTTGTATTCACTGCAGTATACTAATGTTTGTATTCACTGCAATATACTAATGTTTCTTCTTTATAAGGGGGTATAATATTCTCATCTAATTACGCCTCTTTGGAGATACGCCAATTACCCGTGAAAGTTATATCCCTTAGCCGTCCGCTAGGTGTCGTGCGCGTTAGATAAGACACTGATCCACTGTTTATTTTAACATGTACCAGTATTAACGGTTTAGCCGTCGAATTAAATTATATTTATGAAATTTTGTTAAATGGAGACACACTCAGGCATGAAACGTAAATGTTGTTATTTCTGTATTTAAAATATCTCCATGGTCAAAGTTATTGATGCATTGAGCGGCAGAATTTTTGCGAAAATGGTTTATTCTTAAAGGTTTCTGTGGAAAGAAAAATCGTATAATTTAAATACAGTTTCTAAATGGATCAGTTCTAACAAGTATCTTTTCCTTATTACTGGTGAATGTTTAACTGTACGTTATATGATTAAATGCAATTGCAGAATGACCTGACTTCGGCAGTTCTACCACCGGTATATGCGCACACCAAAAATGTTTTCCAAACTGAAAGAGTAGCTCTCCTCAAAGAAGCGTCTTGGTTAATGGCAGTTGAGCAAGCTAAGTATATATATAACCAGCATACATTAAGCATACATTATAGAAAAGTATTATCTCACGCTTTAGTCATTCTGAAAACGTATTCTTTCTGCCCTCTTTACAGTTTTCATTTGCAGACATAGTTCAAACTTTCACTGCCTGATTTTCGTCAAAATGGTCTAAATCTGTGTTTAATTCGTGTAAACATTTTATCGACAAATTGTTCTGAGAGATCCCTGTATTATGAATTATTCTGAGAAACAAAAATATATAAAAATGTTTTATTACAAGAACGTTGAACAAAGCACGTACTTAGTTATCATACAATAATTAAACATTACACACGGACCAGTGGTCCTCGTATAAAGAAAGTGTTTGCAGATCACCGTCAGCTCGACATTATTTACATAATTCCCTGTTTAACTAATGAACTTTTTGATTATATGCCAAATTTATCGTCAATTCTGTACTGAAAGGTAAGAATTACCACACACAAAATTTTAAGAGTCATTCGCATGTTTATGTTAATCAGTTGTTAAGGATTTGATATTTTCGAGTCAAGTATGCTGTTCTCTTTTCAGCCAGCTATGCAGCATAATAAAGATACATTACTATCAGAAAGTCATGCTAAAAATTCTTTGTACGAAGAAGATGACTTTTTAAAATTATGCTGCATATCGGGTTATTTTTACTTTTAATAACTTAAGTCAAATTTCGTTAAGGGTGTAATTTCCACTTTGTATTCAGAAAGCTTCCCTTGACATAAAATGCGTTTTATTTTTGCAAGATAGTTGCTTCGCACTGTCATGTAAATCGTCCTGCTCTATTCCAACATTGTCTATGTGAACGCATTTTTAAAATATGTATATATTCGCACATGTACATGTTGTATGATAAAATTAGAACACTTTTGGGCTTTATTTTTTATATTTATATATAGCAATTTGGGCCTTTGATTACATTTAGAATATATAGCAGGATAGCCGTTTGCTGTTCCCTGTTTACGGATTGTTCCCAATGTTATGTGATCCCAATCCTTATGCCGATATACATTTGTACTTCCATGCAGTGGGGGACCAAACGAAGTATTTAATGTTGTGCATAAACATCAGCGACTATAACGCTCCCCCTCCTCCCCCCCCCCCCATAACTTTATACCCTTGATATACAAGCAATCACGCCAGTTTATATACATATATAATTGGCGTGTGAATATATTACGTGATGCTTTTGCCATTATCGCTGACCAGAGGAATTTTATGCATCAAGTTATTCCATAAAAACGCCACAAAAAATCCTTTTGTGACACCAAAATAAATGATTAATCCAGAAATAACTACATTAATCTCATATTTTTGATTGAATCAAACAATATCTTAATATAGTTTGCACAACTGTTCGATCGGACTATGACCCCTATAAACCTCGAACAAAAATTTTTATTAATTTTCTACTCAGTTCATATTTTCACCCTACTCATTTTGTTTTATACTTCGTTCCCTGAACTTCTTTTAGCGGATACCTTGTTTTTAGAAGACCTTTCTTGTGGAAACTGTAAAATGTGATAAATACCATGGCATACACATAAAGTATCAATGCACTAATAAGATTTGCAAGCCTGACCTCCATCAAAGGGATGCCAGAACCATCTACTGAGGATAACTCGAATAATTTAAAGTAGATTTATGACAATTCAACACGGAACCCATAGGGTGTAATGAGAATTTATGTGCGACACCCACTGGAGCGTGATAACTAAATGGTTAAGGTCATCGAATCTGGCAACCCATTCTGAACGTGTTATGATTGTGCTCATACTTTTCTGTGAACACATCCGGTCAATATTTTCTGGTTCCATGGTATGCAAGAACAAAAGTGTATAAACACGTGAAGTCAAATTATATCTTTTAAATTATTGAAAAATCTAGTTTACTCCTGATTATTAAGGTTTCATGGAACTCTATAGGAAGACTATCATCCTTAGGAACTTTGACAGTTTCAAACCACGAAATGAAAAACTTGTATTTCAAATCATTATTCTTGTTTATAAATATTTATCTGTATTAAAAAAGAGTAATGGTAATGATTGTACACTTAACATATATACACATTTCAGTACATAACATATATACATACATATTTAAGTGTAGACTTAAAATGTATACACATTTCAGTGTAGACTTAACATATATACACATTTCAGTGTAGACTTAACATATATACACATTTCAGTGTAGACTTAACATATATATACATTTCAGTGTAGACTTAACATAATACACATTTCAGTGTAGACTTAACATATATACACATTTCAGTGAAGAGTTAACATATATACACATTCCAGTGTAGACTTAACATAATACACATTTCAGTGTAGACTTAACATATATACAAATTTCAGTGTAGACTTAACATATATACAAATTTCAGTGTAGGCTTAACATATATACACATTTCAGTGTAGGCTTAACATATATACACATTTCAGTGTAGACTTAGCATATATACACATTTCAGTGTAGACTTAACATAATACATATTTCAGTGTAGGCTTAACATATATACACATTTCAGTGTAGACTTAACATAATACACATTTCAGTGTAGGCTTAACATAATACACATTTCAGAGCAGACTTAACATAATACACATTTCAGTGTAGGCTTAACATAATACACATTTCAGTGTAGGCTTAACATAATACACATTTCAATGTAGGCTTAACATATATACACATTTCAGTGTAGGATTAACATATATACACATTTCAGTGTAGACTTAACATATACACATTTCAGTGTAGGCTTAACATAATACACATTTCAGTGTAGACTTAACATAATATACATTTCAGTGTAGGCTTAACATAATACACATTTCAGTGTAGGCTTAACATAATATACATTTCAGTGTAGGCTTAACATAATACACATTTCAATGTAGGCTTAACATATATACACATTTCAGTTTAGGCTTAACATATATACACATTTCAGTGTAGACTTAACATATATACACATTTCAGTGTAGGCTTCACATATATACACATTTTAGTGTAGAATTAACATATACACATTTCGATAGAGGCTTAATATATATACACATTTCAGTGTAGACTTAACATATATACACATTTCAGTGTACACTTAACATAATACACATTTCAGTGTACACTTAACATCTATACACATTTCAGTGTAAACTTAACATAATACACATTTCAGTGTAGACTTAACATATATACACATTTCAGTGTAGACTTAACATCTATACACATTTCAGTGTAGACTTAACATATATACACATTTCAGTGTAGACTTAACATATATACACATTTCAGTGTAGACTTAACATAATACACATTTCAGTTTAGACTTAACATAATACACATTTCAGTGTAGGCCACACATATATACACATTTAGTACGTACAAAGGAGAGAGCATATTTTCAAGCCATGAAATGAAATTGCGATTCGACATTTCAGTGCTCCTCTCCATCTGAAAAGTATGTATGAATTGTATCCGAGGAATATTGCAATAAAGTCTTGATATTGCTCCCATTACGAAAACAATAGTGACTTGTATCCATGCACAAGTTTAATGTTAAATTTCATTCAAATTTCCAAGATTTGTTTTGAGTGTGATCTCGGATATGATATACTACGTAAAAGAGAGACGACACTCTTAACAATACACTATACAATTTTTTCATGGACTTTCTGATAATACAAAGAGAATAAACTTTATCATGGACTTGCAGATAATGCAAAAAGAATCAACTTTGTCAAAGACATAACTCGCCTCTTGTGATTGCAGACTTTCAACAATATGGTATCTGCAGATATCTTTATCGGTGTTTATGACGTATTTATATTTTTAAGAAAAATCGTATAAGGTTATTAGTATAAATTGTCAATTGTTTCTGATACATAGAATTTCATTACAGGAACCGCATTCTTTTAGCACAAAAAAGAACAACCTATACACAACCATTAGCACTCGTACCGTCTCCTCCATTTGTACCTTTTGCAGTGCTCGCCAAAAGAATTCATGGTGTCTAGTTAGATGCAGTAGACAAGTCTCCTTTCAAAGATAATTTTAGATTGCAATATAACTAACAATGCTATAACGTCTAATTGTTCAATGATCCACTCTTGGAAGAGTGATATTTAAAATCAAACGTGTAAGAATTATAGAGAAGATAATGTTCAGTACAACTATTGGAGAAAGGAGAATAACGATAATAAACACAGCCTGACACTCGGGCACTATTGACCAGTATGGACATATGTTGTGTGTGGAAGATGAGGTTGGAGGTTTCAAATTTTGTTATTTTTTCTTATAGTAAACTCTTATCATTTGACAAGAAATCATCAAACCTCTCCCATTAGGCACACAGCTTGAATCAGAAAGTATGCTCCTGTCATGTACTTCTGCAGACTGAAATATGGATATTTTTTTGTAACTAAATCAGTGCATTTTTAAACGAATGCCATGTTTACAGTATCATCCTTTCCACAACACGTGTGTTGGTGTTAATCCCAAGTTTTAAAAAAGAATGTACTTTACATCTTTTTCTCTTCACCATTTAAATTTGTAGATATGACGACAGGATCAAGGTCATAAGTAGATTTTTCCAAACAATGTCATATTGTCTTTTTTCTAGGCTTGAAATATCCGTTTTCTTCTCTGTCTTTTATTATTATTATTATTATTATTATTATTATTATTATTATATATATATATATATATATATATATATATATATATATATATAAATCTACAAATTAATCCTATATTGGCACACAGTGTATGAATGTAAGAGGCACGTTTATTAGTCACAAGTCAAACATATATACTAAGGTAACACGTGAAGGCTAATCTATTCAAAACGTGGGAGGTCAATGTATTAAAATTCCTAAAATAAGGAAACACGGCTTTTAAACTTTAATAAATTCTAAGATAGCCATCCAGTAGTTGGTTACAAGGATCGTATCTTGAAAATATCGATTTTCATCCTTATCGGCCCAGCTAGAGCATCAGTTGTACGCGTACTCTCTAGACATTCAAATTCCATGCGAAATCTGTCGTCACGACTATTAGGCACATATATCCTTTATTCCTATATTTATGAATATATGTGGGAAGTAAGGTAATTTTATATACCATAAACTGCTTGAAACTGACAAATGCAACATACTGTTCAATCATTATAGTCATTACGGAAAGTACTGTTACCATTATGGCGATAAGCATCATTCCTCGCTTTTTATTATCTCTTTTTTTTTGTCGGTGTTTCTTTATCATCAACATCTCCTCTTCGGGCGTAATCTGTGTGGCAGCCGAAGATGTTGTCTAAAAGAAATAAAATCTGGACAAATATGATAATTCATCAAACTGAAACAGGCCTTAGTTTCGATGATACCAAATCTCTGCTTTGCGAACCACACTGGTGGGCGCTGAGAACGGTAGAAAGATTTACTTTCCCAGCGATTATCATAGTGGTTCCTGTTTTCATTCTCAGAGCAACATTGTTTACTGCCTGCACAGATACGTAAGGTTTTGCATATGTGCAACAATTGCAGAATCTGTATATACAATTCGATGATATTGTTTTCTGTTAATATACAAATGTTTCCATTTCAACAAATTGCAACTGACGTTTTCAAGCATGGTGTCATTGACAATTGCCTTGACAGAATTGCCATCATTACAATTTGTACCAGAATTAACGATTAGTCGGTTAATTAAAATAAAGTTTTGAGATCATTCACTTTTGTAAATATGAATTTTTATGCTAAAGTTTACGAAGGTAATGTTTTGTGCAATCAGTTGCACAATATACAGTTTGCTGAAACAATAGCTTGAAGAATTTGTCAGCTTCAGGACTAAACTCGAACATAAGAGGCAGATAATTCATGTTATAACATAGGTTTGCAAAATAACAAAGGCCTGTTTCATTCTGGAATACAGCACAGCATCGTCCATCTGAAAAATAATAAAGGTCTGTTTCACTAATGAATACAGTACAACATCGTCCGTCCGAAAAATAGCAAAGGTATGTTTCACTCTGGAATACAGCACAGCATCGTTCATCTGAAAAATAACAAAGGTCTGTTTCACTAATGAATACAGCACAGCATCGTCCATACGAAAAATAGCAAAGGTATGGTTCACTGTGGATTACAGCACAGCATCGTCCATCAGAAAAATATGTTGTCTATTTGTTGACTCATAACTGCTTCTACAAAGTTCCGAAATGTTTGAAAAACACATTTAATGCAGATTCAACGAGGGGTTCCAGAGGTACATATACAAGGATGTGTCATACAAAGAGATGGCTCAATAGTCCGTGCACTAGATGTAAATATATATATATATATACATACATACATACATACATACATACATACATACATACATACATACATACATACATACATACATACATACATACATGCAAAGATGTGTCATACAAAGAGATGGTTCATTAGTCCTTGCTTGAAAAAAGGTAGTAGATAGTATTTCCGGTGATTAGTTTCGAAATTTCTTACCCGTTAGACTAGAGCCCATAACCTTTAAAACCAACCATGACAAAGGGCATTTGTCGCCATGTGGCTGACTTAAATTTGGAAGATACTGATGATCAAATTACCCAGGTTGGTGATACATTTGTTTATATGTTGGAAAGTGACTCTAATTGCCACGTCTCAGAGAAAAGGAATACATTAGCGTTGAATAAATCTGTATTCTATCGTTTCATTCTATTTAGTTTTGTTTTCTTTTTTCGGGAAGGGGGAGAGGGAGGTGGATTGGAGGTTAGTGCATTGTGTGCAATTACCTACATTAGATATATACGATAAGACACTCTTACAAGGTAATTAATCGATGTTTTATCGAGGGAATTGGGATTTAACGATATGGAATAGGATTTCATATAATGATTCATGGCATTTGGTACAAAATGATTATTCCTCTTTTCGCATAGAAGAAGTTTCATCAATCCACCTGTTACATTGCTTTTCACTATTGATTGAGTGACGAAAATCCTTAATTTGTCAGTTCATTCGAAAAGGAACGCCTTTTAGGACTTAAAATTATTATATTTCTTTTCTTGCACCCTCAAAAGCATGGGTGAAAAGAGATAATAATTAAATGTAGCTGAATAAATTCTTTGATGCTAAAATAGTTTTATTAAGAAAATGGATTTCCTTTTCACCTAACCAACATTCATGTAAAGTCTCAGTATAAGTTTAACATAATTTCTTCAAATATAATGGCTAACTTTGCTGTTTTATTTATATACACAAATAATGCAATTCCTAATTTCTATCGGAAGACTTCTAACCCGATACCATGTATCTAGAACATGGGTTATCTATGTAAGACAATGAAAGCAAGTTGATTGGTTAATATATATATATATATATATATATATATATATATATATATATATATATATATATATATATATATGACCTTTTGATATTGCTGAGAATATATTTTTTTTAAACATACCTATAGCAGTGACATAAGATCTACTTGTTATGCAACCAAACACTGCTAAAAATTACGCTTGACCAAAAATTACCCTGACATGTTTTATCATTTTCTGATATTACTATCCATGGGGTAGGAGAACGATGGCGGAACTGCTTGTCAATGTTGGATGGTCTGAAGAAATGCATCAGCAGTTTGAATTGTAGTTTAACGGCCACTGGTAGTCAATTGTGTGCAGTATTGCTGTGCAAAAGAAGTGTTTTGAAAACTTCCTTGCAATGGATTTATAGAAGTTGGATTAGACTTGTCGTCTGGATATCTTGGGCCAGTCTTGATAAATGAATTTATTGTTGTGAGCCTATCGAAATCCAATTTTTATATGAGACTTACCATCTTTCCGTGACTTTGAAGCTGTACAGTTGATCTTTATTGCGTGCCTATCGAAATCCAGTTTTTATGGGACATATCAGCTTACTGTGAATAAGCTGTACAGTTGATCTTTGTTGTGTACCTATTGAAATCCAATTCTTTACGGGACTCACCATCTTACTGTGACTTTGAAGCTGTGCAGTTGATCTCTGCCAAAACCATAAATATCAGAAAGTAATAACAAATGTATGTTGATTGCATGGACTTATTTTCGTATCTTTGAAGAAAATTGACCGATGGTTTTGTTCTTCAAATGAAAAATATACATTTAAAGTATACAAATCGCAGTAAAAGACTGCACAGACAACTCTTTCGAAGTACAGGTTTAGCAGAACATACTATAATTCCCAATAGAAACTGTGTTTGAAGAAAACCATATAATTGCAGATGATATTAATGTAGAAACTGTTGATACTTTGAAATAGAACAAACGAAATACATTTTCAATGAGACTTGGGTATTAATTTGGCTTTACAGTACTTGTACCATATGCACACATTGCCTCGGGCATGCTTACGTGTCCGTAAGGTAATGTGTTTTGACGCCATCAACCAAAGAGCGCTTGTCATTATACACAGTCTAGGTGCCGTTTTATCATTTTGACGTCATACATCGCATAATTGTATGATATGAGTAAAATCATTTTGACGTCATACATCGCATAATTGTATGATGTGAGTAAATTCATTTTGACGTCATACATCGCATAATTGTATGATGTGAGTAAATTCATTTTGATGTCATACATCGCATAATTGTATGATATGAGTAAAATCATTTTGATGTCATACATCACATAATTGTATGATATGAGTAAAATCATTTTGACGTCATACATCGCATAATTGTATGATGTGAGTAAATTCATTTTGATGTCATACATCGCATAATTGTATGATATGAGTAAATTCATTTCCTGGTAATTTTCATCGTGGTTGAAGTTGTAATTCAACATTCTCGATCCACAGGAACATGTCAGAGTCTGTTGAAGTTGTAATTCAACATTCTCGATCCACAGGAACATGTTATAGTCTGTTGAAGTTGTAATTCAACATTCTCAATCCACAGGAACATGTCAGAGTCTGTTGAAGTTGTAATTCAACATTCTCGATCCACAGGAACATGTCAGAGTCTGTTGAAGTTGTAATTCAACATTCTCGATCCACAGGAACATGTCAGAGTCTGTTGAAGTTGTAATTCAACATTCTCAATCCACAGGAACATGTCAGAGTCTGTTGAGGTTGTAATTCAACATTCTCAATCCACAGGAACATGTCAGAGTCTGTTGAAGTTGTAATTCAACATTCTCGATCCACAGGAACATGTTATAGTCTGTTGAAGTTGTAATTCAACATTCTCGATCCACAGGAACATGTTATAGTCTGTTGAAGTTGTAATTTAAGACTCTCAATCCTCAGTAACATGGTATAGTCTATTGAAGTTGTAATTCAACACCCGATATCCTCAGGAACATGGCATAGTCTATTGAAGTTGTAATTCAACACTCGGTACCCTCAGGAACATGGCATAGTCTATTGAAGTTGTAAATCAACACCCGGTACCCTCAGGAGTATGTCATAGTCTATTGAAATTGTAAATCAACACCCGATATCCTCAGGAACATGGCGTAGTCTGTTGAAGTTGTAATTCAACATTCTCAATCCACAGGAACATGTCATAGTATGTTGAAGTTTTAATTCAACATTCTCAATCCACAGGAATAATGTCATAGTATGTTGAAGTTGTGATTCAACATTCTCAATCCACAGGAACATGTCATAGTATGTTGAAGTTGTGATTCACCATTCTCAATTCACAGGAACATGTCATAGTATGTTGAAGTTGTAATTCAACATTCTCAATTCTCAGGAACATGTCACAGTCTGTTGAAGTTGTAATTTAACACCCGATATCTTTAACAAGGCATCATGTGCTAATCCACAATCACTGTAATAATGAGTTTGTAATTGTTCACACAGACATTCATAAACTCCTAAAAAAAATTCACACGGTATCAATGTATCTTTATGTGCGTAAATGTTATGTAGATCTCCAAGTGTTTGAAGATTAAAATGTTCCATAACATGATGTACATATTGGTAATCGTCATTTGACATTTGTAATCGTTACGTGATGAGTAAATCTTTATATTAATGTTCGTTAAACATTTCAAAGCTACCTACGTATTCATATGTATATATGTCTTTCCTCAAATATTTTAATTGTATATCTGTAAACTGTTTCAATGTTTCTGTGACGTTTTCATCATTAAAGTGTTTACCTCTCTCTTCTATTGACTGGCTTATGAATATAAAGCTATCTACAAACCTGAGTGTCCTTTTAACTCTTATTTCTTTTCTTTCCTTTATCGAATATGAAAATCCTTACTGAATGAAATATATTTCTCGTCGTTGTTCGGTATGATTTTTACCTCTTCATTTGGATCATTTTAACCAGTGTCTTGCTGAATAAGTGACTGTCATAACAGGACAAGTTATGAATGAACAATGGAATGGATTTTTCGATATTTCAAATTCAAATTAGATAAATTATGCGCTTGACCTCTATTCTCACCAGTTATAAAATCGTGATCGCAAAAATTGTGAGTGCAAACGTCGTTATCAAGCACATTTTGTATGTGTTCTCAGCCATCGTAAAATTTATCTTCGTTTTCTTTTTCACAGATGTAAACGTATATTTAGTGAAATAAAATGTTTTTCAACTTTCTCTGAACACCATAGTCTTTTTTTTTTAAATTTTAATTATACACATACAAGTTTCTCACTCGTATCCTATGGATAGTAAATACTTGAATACAATAATATTCTTACTGGTTGGTTTATATCTCTAGTGGATTGATTTGAGGAACAAACAAAACCCCGATGGAATATGTTTAGCTGTTTTGATTTTCCAGGATTCTAACTTGCACTCAGCGTTCGCGCTGTTTTTTTATTCGTATGTATGTTTATCTGTGGTGACACCAATTTTTAAAAATATTTTATTTATACGTAATGTTACCTTCCAAATGTGTAGTCATTAGGTACTCCATATTTAAATATAAATAAAATGTCAACACGTATTTCTCCCCCTATTTGAGTTGTTCTAACAGGATTGATGTAGTTTCTCCATACAGCTGTCCCCTCCCATTCTCTATTTGAGCTATTCTAACTGGATTGATGTTGTTTCTCCATACCGCTGTCCTCCTCCCCCTCGCTATTTTAGTTATTCTAACACAATTTATGTAGTTTCTCCATACCGCTGTCCCCCTCCCCAATATTTTAAAACTGAACCATGATAATTTAATAGTATTTTAACAGCGACATAGGGCACGTGCTGAAAACGCTTAATTAAGTCGGAAACCCAATCGATCCCTAATATTCCCGGAAGTTCGTGACAAAGCCTGGACCTCAGGAATAAATTGAATCCGTGTCTCTCATCCATTTACCTACTTTAAGATTGTACAGTCTCATTTCCTGAACAAAACAGCGTTTACTATCTTTTTAATCAATCGTTTCTTTTACATTTGCTCTCAACAAAGGCTTTATCCAAACAGTCAAAGGATAATTGTTCGTAACTAGTAATTTCACTTTCCTTCCATTCAATAAAACCTGACAGAAAAACCATCCCTTTACGCACCAAGTTTCACCTTTTCTCCTTTTTGATAGAAAAATCAGAGTCGGCTGTATTTTGTATTTATTGTCCGAAGAATACCATCAAATAGCTAGCTGTCTATATTACACAATTACCAATATTAATGAAACTATTCGTTAGATTAACTGTGATAACATTGAAGGAAATTAATATTATTATCCACCAACATGTCATTAATAAACAAAGGAGTTGTAAAAATAGTAATTCACACATTTTCATTTTTCATTCTGCCACTGGCTTGAGAACCTAGAATTTTCAAACTCTATAAAGGCACAGTTCGATCCTTGCTGTCTTTAGTGTTTTAAAATGCAACATGGCAAATTCGTAGATCAACCGATCATTGAGTCACGTCTCTTAATAAAAGGAACTTTCACAAGTAAATACAGCTGTGTACACATGTTCATCTGGTATAAAATACAGCTGTGGGCACATGTTCATCTGGTATAAAATACAGCTGTGGGCACATGTTCATCTGGTATAAAATAAAGCTGTGGACACTTGTTCGTCTGGTATAAAATAAAGCTGTGGACACTTGTTCATCTGGTATAAAATCTGAATACTTATTGAAGAGGAAATATTTAATGTTTTTAAACAAAATTCAGTTCACTTGTAACTTTGCTTGCTAGTTTGGTTTGTTTATTTTTGTGGGGTTTTACGGCACAGCAACACTTTGAAGGTTATATGGAGCCAAGGCAAGTCTAGTAAACTGTATTGCCCACGGACAAAGAAAGCAAGCCGATCTCGATGGATTTGATTGTGGGAATCGAACCCGCACCCATGTAGTCAAGAGTCCAACGCCATAACCACTGAACCACCGCGGCTCTACTCCAAAAGAGATGTACGTAACTGAATAGGATGACGATTAAGTCATTCTCGATGGCTTCAGTAAGAAGGAAGAGTAACTGAATAGGACAATGATTGATTCAATATCGATGGCTTCAGTAAGAAGGAAGAGTAACTGAATAGGACGATGATTGATTTAATCTCGATGGCTTCAGTAAGAAGGAAGAGTAACTGAATAGGTCGATGATTGATTCAATATCGATGGCTTCAGTAAGAAGGAAGAGTAACTGAATAGGACGATGATTGATTCAATATCGATGGCTTCAGTAAGAAGGAAGAGTAACTGAATAGGACGATGATTGATTTAATCTCGATGGCTTCAGTAAGAAGGAAGAGTAACTGAAGGTTACGTCAATATTCCCATTTTTACTTATACATGTATATATGCATGCATACAATAATAATAATTCTGAACAGTATACTGTCATATGTATGTAGTTTTATCTTGTCTTCTTTGACACATATAACAGATAATCCAAACATAATGTAAAGAAATCGTTCAATATATTTATGACTAGTTGTAGTACAAACATATACTTTTATAATTAAAAAAATCAAAATGATCATATTCAAATTACGCATCAGGTCAATAACCCCGCCACCGCTAGATTTGAAAGCGATGTTTGTTTATTTAAAACATAATGAATGCATTTATTTTATTTTATTTAAAATATTTCTATCAGAATGCAATTTCCAAATTAAAGTAAGACTTGATAATTGTCAATAGTTTCCACAGCTAATGAATCATTATAAATGCAGCTGATTGCAGCATTCCGTGAAGAAGAGCTTGTAGCGGTGGCATTACTTAACATTCATTCAGATATCGGATTCGAATCAATTACAACTAAACCTATACACAGTGGCGTACTAAGGGTAAATGGCGCTCGCAGCGACGATGATGGCCCAAAGGGCCAGAATACGAGGGCCGAATTTTTATCAGCTGTTTTGGCGCCCTAAGACCTCAGGCGCCCGGGGCAACCGCCCTATCCGCCCCCCCCCCCCCCCCGTTAGTACGCTACAGTCTATACATGAGTATGTGACTCATTCAATCAATTAGAACCAAATCTATACATCAGTATATGACGTCATTCAATCAATTAGAACTATATATATATATATATATCAGTATATGACGTCATTCAATCAATTAGAACTAAATCTATGCATCAGTATATGACGTCAATGGATATCTAAACTATTGATTTTACAATATGTACACTGATTTAGAAAGTCTAGTTTGACGCGCTGAGATCGGAAATACGGCTAACAGCAGCTGATTGCCAAGGAAATCACTGCATACGCCTATCTTCCGATGCAATACATTTAATATGAAATAGAAGTCAGAGTGCAATTAATTAGAAATACTAATATTTGTTCCTGATCACTTCAGGAAATCATGTCATTTTTTAAATCGATATGGAAGCTGTGACAATAAATTTGCACATGATTGAAATGTATAACATCTCTGTTATTGAGGCAAATTAAGAACAAAAGTAAATTAATTTATTAATAGCTGGCGGATATCTTATCAATTCTAGCACCCTTTTCAACCATGTTACGAATCATTTTCTGCCTACGTGTGTGTGTATATATACGCACATAAACATACATACCTGCATGCATATATACATGCGGTATGATAGAAAATATGTATACAACACGTTAATATGTCATCTGTAAAATACCAGAATATGTTTGTTCAATCACATGCGTGCGCTTAAACACGAGCTCTTTCGGGAGAAGACACAAAAAGTGTCATCAATGAATTAGCAGCTTTTCTTAGTAGTATCATAAGAACATGTATATATGAAATATGACAGATAGTAATGCATGTATTAAACAATGAAATGGAGAAGAGATAAAGTAACAGTGAACTTAAGAACAGAATAATAATAATAATTAATAACGAATTAATTAAATTATGTAATTGTATGTAATTTTAAGTAGCATTCATCATAATATTACGTTCAATTGGTGCTTTATGAATATAATTTTCCAGATTTCTAACATCTATATAGTTAGTAATCTAATAAAGTTTATCCTATTCGGGCCTTTCAAGAAATAAGAGTTAATGTACTTCTTTCTTAGCGCCAAATAATATTGGCATTCTAGTACTAAGTGATACTCATCTTTCATATATATATATATATATATATATATATATATATATATATATATATATATATATATATATATATATATATATATATATATATATATCGGGTGGGGGTGGGGAAGAGAGAGAGAGAGAGAGAGTAATTTTGATAGCTCGAACTTCAAAGGACCTAGAACGTCAGTTCGAGCGATCTATAGTTCAAACGAACTATATTTACGTTTCTGAGAGACTTTGTCAGACGACTATTTAATGCTGAAATCAGAGTGTGCAATGAATAATATATCACCTATAAATAGATTAGACTGGTTCTTGCCCTTTGTTCGGCTATTTAACTTGGTTTATTGCAGACACGGCGAGATATAAAATGAGGATTAACTGAGAAGTCATTTTCGGTACATTCCATTCCATTCAGGCAGCAGCGGTGGAGCAGAGCAGACGTGTGATAGAGCAGAGCCGCAGTGGACGAGGAGGGGAGGTGGCAGTGTTGGTCAGCACCTATGGAACACCCAACTACAATGGAAGTATGGGGCCAAGCTGCTATACAGGCCAATGTTTCCCACTGTCGACCTACCCCCCCCCCCCGCCAAAATGCCATAATGCCGACTACATGGAGCAGCGTGCAAAGCAGGCGAGCTCCCATTAGGGCACTGCGATAGAGTAAGATAGCAGTTGGAGCAGAGCCGCAGTGGACGAGGAGGGGAGGTGGCAGTGTTGGTCAGCACCTATGGAACACCCAACTACAATGGAAGTATGGGGCCAAGCTGCCATACAGGCCAATGTTTCCCACTGTCGACCTACCCCCCCCCCCCCGCCAAAATGCCATAATGCCGACTACATGGAGCAGCGTGCAAAGCAGGCGAGCTCCCATTAGGGCACTACGATAGAGTAAGATAGCAGTTGGAATCGACCCATTTAGGGCAGAGACCATGCAGTCCTGAAGTTAAGATCAAGATGGCTGACACAGCTGCTCTACCGGGGACCACTTGCTGATAACAATAGTCCTTTTAAGGGCTAAAATAATTGCCTGAATCAATGGGGTTTTCAATTTGGTATTCTCGAAAACCCCTTTTGATTATACTTTTTTTTTAAACACAAATTTGACCAATTTCGAAACGCCGTCTAAAAAATTATAACTCAAAATTGTAGTGTGCGTGACACGAAAATGATACGAGTAATTCTTACTCAAAGATTGGTATTGTTTTTGAAAATAACATGTACATTTTGTACACAAAATTCTTTACAACTGGAATAAT
Source organism: Margaritifera margaritifera (assembly GCA_029931535.1). Classification (NCBI taxonomy): domain Eukaryota; kingdom Metazoa; phylum Mollusca; class Bivalvia; order Unionida; family Margaritiferidae; genus Margaritifera; species Margaritifera margaritifera. The sequence goes on along the minus strand of JAQPZY010001605.1, from coordinate 374,160 downwards.
CGCGTTAAATAACAAAATTCTTTAACTTGAAGTATTGCCATAATTGAACAAGTGGCTAACACTTTATTGGTATTAGGGACAGCCCGACTTAGATAACTGGGCAGAATTTGATCAAGCTGCCTGCCACGCTCCAGACACGCTGATTGCCAGCATGCTTTGCATGCATTGCTATCACACCTGCGAACATTGAGGTTCTAATCCTATGTACAGGTTGAAAGTAAATCTACACACCCTCCTATATCGCGCCTACAATGAACCCCATTCACTTGGGGAAACCATGCAGCGATGGAGGGGTGTAAAATAAATAGTGTGCTTTGCACACAGTAACGCACCAATTGGTTATAACTCTAACCCATTGGTGACTAATTAAATAGGGCGCATCGCGCTCATTAACCCGACGTAAATGGCCGAATGGCCGCACACGTCGTTAATTTAACGAACGAACGAAGTCATTTTCTCCCTTACCGTGGTAGTAAACATACTTCTGAACAGGCACCCTTGTGTGCTTGATTGCTTTTAACGCCAGGCACCCGATTGGTCAGTTGTGTGCTTGATTGCTTTTATAGCCAGGCCTAGCCTATCATCTTCACAGATGATAGCATCCGGTTTACAAATCCTGTATGTAACACCACTTTATTGGTGAGTAATCGATGCGAGTGGCATGTCGCCAACGGCTAAACAGACTTTCATGGTAAGTTGACTGGACTGAATCATACTGATTATGTTTGAATTGAGTTCGAGAAAGAAAGCTGTTCGAGCCATCCGGAGCTTCGCCTTTGTCAAATATAGAGATTTTGGCGGGTGTTCGAGCCAACCAGGTTCAAGCCATCGAGATTCCACTTTATATATAACTATTACGATTCGTCTTTAAGAATTTACAAAATACATATATCAATTTCATGGGACAAAATTTATTGGTAACCAAAACAAGTAAAGAAGAATGAAACAAAAGCTGACTTTTCCATGAACTAATATGTCCCAGAGTCATGGAATTACATACACATAGAGGGATTCAGATGGAATTGAGGAGCAGTGCCCCATATAATAATAACCTTTGCAAATATACCAAACAACCTTTAACCTTACCCAAAAAGGTTAATGAACAACTTTTTTCCAAAGTGATGTTAAATATATACGAGACCTTTATAGACATGTGTATGTATGATATATTTTAATATTCGTAATTAAACATATGATAAAGGGCAATTTGACGCTTGTTACGACTCTATGGTCTAAGAAAAATGTAACAGAAAGAAAGTGAAACGAACAAATCAAGTAAAAATCAACAAGCAATTTATTACTAGATAATTAAAATGAAAAATCAAAAGTCACTTACAGTAATGTGTTTTGAAATCCTAATAATCCAATAAGAATGATTGTTCTAATCACAAGTCCTAAATATAGAATGTTCCGAATTCACGGCTGTGTCCTTGAATGTTACGATGTGCTAATGGTCTCCAAAGTCCTGATGTACTAGTAATCTTGATGTGCTGATGTCAAAATGAAGTATTCCAAAATCTCTGAATAAGTTCACATAAATTCCAAAATCATCAATTAAAAATCCAAAATCCAAAAGTTTATGAGCACTGTTATAATCCAATGAATATTTAAAATAATTCCTCTCTTAGAATTTGGAATGAATTTTCACAACTGTAATAGCTCTTTACAAGACTGATGGTAATGTCAAAACTGAAAAAATGTCCACCAAACATGGTATATATAAAGATTGGTCACATGACAGAATGTTCTAGAATATGAGTCATCTTAATGGAATTCTAACTGTAAACAAAATTCAACCTTGACCTTCAAATTGAGAAAACATATTGATCAAAACAACCTAATTCAAGGACACTAGTTAAACATGTTTTTCCTGATAAACATTAAGATTTAAGCAAATATTAAAGTGAAGAAACATTTATAATTTCCTAAAATATTTATAATATTATATAAACATCATACATAACACCTCCCCTCATAAAGAAAAAGAAAGATTTATATAATAAAGCTTTCTTTTGAATATACATCTAATACTATAATAACCAAAATTACATAAGAACATGTTTTATGATACTGGACTTAATTACATCAAGCAATATTACATTTCTAGGCACGTGAGAGTGCATCTGCAATCACATTGTCTTTTCCCCTGATGTGTTTAATGTCAATGTTATATTCCTGCAATATCAAACTCCATCTCAACAATCTCCGATTTTTATCTTTCATTTTGTTGATGAAAGTAAGGGGATTGTGATCACTGTACACAATAATTGGAGAAAGAGCTGAGGTGACAATCACATCAAAATGCTGTAAAGCCAATATCAAAGCCAAACATTCCTTCTCAATTGTGGAATAATTTTTCTGGTGCTTGTTTAGTTTTTTAGAAAAATAACACACAGGGTGATCCACACCACTTTTGTCTTCCTGAATCAATACTCCACCAACCCCTACATCACTTGCATCAACAGATAATTTAAATGATTGGCTGAAATTTGGTGCAGAAAGAACTGGTGCATTCTTAAGCATGGCCTTTAACATGTCAAAAGATTCCTGACACTTGTCAGACCAAAAAAATTTGGTTTTCTTACTCAATAAACTTGTCAAAGGTTCAGCAATTTTGGAAAAATTGGAACAAAATTTCCGATAATATCCAGCCATACCTAGAAATCGCATCAGTTGCTTTTTACAAATTGGAACTTGAAATTCAGAGATAGCTTTGACCTTAGCTTCTATAGGTTTAACTTGACCTTGTCCCACAATATGTCCTAAAAATGTGACACAAGCATGGCAAAACTCACTTTTGCTCAAATTAATTGTCAGATTCGCATCGCTGAGTCGATCAAAGAATTTTCGAATGGTTTCCAAATGATCTTCCCAGGTGTTGTTGTAGATAATGACGTCATCGATATAAGCGTCACAATTATCAAGACCAAATGTTATCATGTTCATCAGACGTTGAAATGTTGCAGGCTAATTTTTCATTCCAAACGGCATGACTTTATATTGATAAAGTCGACTGGAGTTACAAATGTTGAAATTTCTTTTGCCCTTTCCGTCAGTGGAATTTGCCAGAATCCTTTTAAAAGGTCAAACTTGGTGACATATTCCGCATTTCCAATTTTATCAATGCAATCGTCCATTCTTGGGATTGGAAATGAATCAGTTTTGGTGACACTGTTGACTTTTCTATAGTCAGTACACATACGGAATGTATTATCTGGCTTGGGAACAAGAATACATGGTGAACTCCAGTTACTTTTACTTGGTTCTATGAAATCATTCTACAGTAAATACTGAATTTCTTTCTTCAGATAGTTCTGTTTGAGAGGATTCATCCTATAAGGATGCTGTTTCACAGGCGCAGAATCTACAATGTCAACGTCATGATAAATTTTACTTGTTCGTGTTGGAACATCAGGAAACAAGTGCTCATATTCATGTAATAGCTGTTTTAGTTCATTTCTTTCCTGTTGTTTTAGATGTGAAAGTTTCTGGTCTAGGTTGTTCAATATTTCTGAATTCCGAAGATTGGTTATACCAGAGTCACTATAGTCTGATCGTACTCCATCGTTGATATCTTCACTGTGTGGGACAGGTACAACTAAATTAACTGAATAATTAGCTGAGCTATCTCTGTCAAAATATTCCTTTAACATATTTATATGACAAAGTTGTTTCTGTTTCCGTCTCCCAGGAGTGTTAATGATATAATTTAAGTCATTTACTTTCTTTTCAACGGTATAAGGACCATAAAATTTAGTCTGAAGAGGATTCTGAGGTATGGGAAAGAGAGTCAGAACTTTGTCACCAGGTTTAAAACTCCTTTCCTGTGAATTTCTGTCATACCTTAATTTCATTTTTGACTGGGTAGTGTGAAGATTAGTTCTTGCTACTTCACAGGCCTTTGACAACTTGTATTTGAAATCAGAGACATAATCAAGAAGATTAATCTTTGAATCTTCATTTGAAAGAAGTTTCTCTTTCAATAATTTCAATGGTCCACGGACAGTATGACCAAAAACTAGTTCAAAGGGATAAAAACCCAACGACTCTTGAACTGATTCCCTAACAGCAAACAACAACAAATGAACACCCTCATCCCAATCCTTTTGTTTATCAAAGCAATATGATCGAATCATATTCTTCAAAGTTTGATGAAATCTTTCCAAAGCACCTTGACTTTCAGGGTGATAGGCAGAAGATTTAAACTGTTGGATGCCTAATTCATGCATAACTTGTTGGAAAATTCCAGACATAAAATTTGACCCTTGATCTGACTGGACAGATTTGGGAAGGCCAACAAGTGTAAAAAACTTCACCAAAGCTTTCACAATAGTTTTAGTTTTTATATTTCTCAGAGGAATTGCCTCTGGAAATCTTGTAGATGTACACATGATGGTCAACAAGTATTGGTTGCCTGACTTGGTTTTAGGTAAAGGACCAACACAGTCTACTATTATTCTACTAAATGGTTCATCAAATGCAGGAATAGGTTGCAGATGAGCCTTAGGTATCTTCTGATTGGGTTTTCCTACCATTTGACAAGTGTGACAAGATCTGCAGTATTTAGAAACATTACTTTTGAGTTTCGGCCAATAAAAATGATTCAAGATCTTGTGATAAGTCTTACGGACTCCTAAATGACCAGCCAAAGGAGTTTCATGGGCTAAATTAAGAATTTACTGTCGATATGACTTAGGAACAACAATTTGATAGCTCACTGACCACTCGTCACCAGCGGGTACATCAGGTGGTCTCCATTTCCTCATAAGGACCCCATTTTTCACAAAGTAACACACTGGAACTTGTGTGGCTTCAGTTTCACTAATAGCCCTCTGAAACAAACAAGATATCTCGGGATCTTGCTCCTGTTCAACGACAAGAGATTGTCGTTTGTCACCCTGAGTAGAACAAAGAGAATGAGTTGCCAAAAGATGATCACTGTGATCAATACCGTTTGATTGATCAATACCTGAGGAAAAAGTGACCTCATCAAAAGACTGACCAATACATGTGTCAGCTAAAGGAATAATATCCTGATCAACATCACTCTCAAGAGCTCTTTTTGCCATAGCTCTAGTAACTGCACAAGCAGGGTACAAATCAGGGATTTCAGTTTCGACAGGATCAACTTTCTGATCCAAACAAGGCTTGTCAGTTACAAGTGGATTAACCACAACCTTATCTCCAGCTAGGTCATTGCCTAGTAATAAATGAACACCCTCTATGGGTAAAGAAGTCACTGCCCCAACAGTCACAGGTCCAGAAACTAAGTCTGATGCCAAATTTACACAATGGAGAGGAACATTTACAAAGCCGCACTCTACTCCCTGAACAAGAACACTTTCACTTGAAGAAGACTCCTCAGACAAAGGCAAAGTACCTGATAATAAAAGACTCTGAGAAGCTCCAGTGTCCCTTAATATTTTAATTGGGATAGGTTTGGCAGAATCACCAATAAGTGATATAGAACCTTCTGACATGAATGGTTCATAAGCCTCCAAAATAGAATCAGACTGGGGTTTGTTTGACCCAACAAATGTATTGCTTTCAATACAAGACCGTGACCTTGACCTCGTAGAAATAAGAGCATTTGGAAAAGCTCTGTCTTTACTCTGTTGCTTATTTTTCAACTTGAAGCAATCAGAAATAACGTGCCCTTTCTTTTTACAATAAGTGCACGTAGGAAGAGATAAGGATTTCTGATCAGTCTTATCAGATGTTTGATTCCTAACAGTTGTGCTGTTGTGAAATTTGGAAGTACTCGAATGAGATTGAAATGGTTTTTTACCAGAAAACTGCTGAGAGGACGATTTATTACCAAATGAAATTTTTTGAGTCAAGGAATAATCATCAGCCATACGAGCAGCATTCTCCAAAGTTTCCACATTCTGCTCGTCAAGATAGGTTTTAACATCACTATGGATGCACCTCTTGAACTCTTCAATTAATACGAGCTGTCGGAGGTTATCATAAGCTTGATCAACTTTCTTGGCTGAGCACCACCTATCAAATAGTTGTTCTTTATCCCTTGCAAATTCGACATGAGTTTGTCCAGTTTCTTTTCTACAATTCCTAAACCTTTGTCGATATGCCTCTGGTACCAACTCATAAGCTTTCAAGATGTACTCCTTAACCACATCATAATCAGTGCTTTGTTGTACTGACAGTGAAGTGTAGACTTCACGAGCTTTGCCAATAAGTACACTTTGTAATAACAAAGTCCAATGCTCTCTGGGCCATTTCAAGTTTTCAGCTATTTTCTCGAAATGAAGAAAGTATTTATCTACTTCTTTTTCCTGAAAAGGGGGTACTAACCTAATATATCTAGTAACATCAAAACCTGAACTTGTGTTTAAAGGAGTGGAGTGTGCTCTGTTTGCCAGTTCTAATTCTCTTAATTTAAATTGCATTTCCCTTTCTTCTCTTTGCATCTGCATCTGTCTCTCCTCTTTCTCTCTCTCCCTCTCCATCTGCCTCTCTTCTTTCTGCATTTGTATCTACCTCTCTTCTTTCTCTCTCTCCATCTGTATCTGCCTCTCTTCTTTCTCTCTCTCTCTCTGAATCTGAAGCTTTGCCAATTCTAAATCCATCTGGTTCTTTAACTCTAATTCCCTTAATTTCCTGTCAGAACCAGATACAGGCTTTCTCTTCAAACTTAAAGCACTATTTTCAAAAATTCCCTTTCCTACTAAATATTGAATTAAAATAATCTTTATTTCCTGTTTTGTCAATGATTCTTTTGCCTCAGATAGACTGTATTTTCTGGCAAGCTCGAGCAACTCATCCTTTCTCATGCACTCTAACCCCTCCTGGGTAGGTTTTGAAATGAAATTCTGAACATTAGATGCCATTGTAAATGCTTGTTGGTTTCACACAAAAAAAAATATCTTTATTAAAAATCTTTGCCAAAGACAAAAAAAAATTCTCCGAGACAAAATCAATATGAATTTCAAAGATAAATTTAATATCTCTAATATGCTTTAATGAAATTCAGATCCCGGAACGGCCCCCAATTTCTGTTACGACTCTATGGTCTAAGAATAATGTAACAGAAAGAAAGTGAAACCAACAAATCAAGTAAAAATCAACAAGCAATTTATTACTAGATAATTAAAATGAAAAATCAAAAAGTCACTTACAGTAATGTGTTTTGAAATCCTAATAATCCAATAAGAATGATTGTTCTAATCACAAGTCCTAAATATAGAATGTTCCGAATTCACGGCTGTGTCCTTGAATGTTATGATGTGCTAATGGTCTCCAAAGTCCTGATGTACTAGTAATCTTGATGTGCTGATGTCAAAATGAAGTATTCCAAAATCTCTGAATAAGTTCACATAAATTCCAAAATCATCAATTAAAAATCCAAAATCCAAAAGTTTATGAGCACTGTTATAATCCAATGAATATTTAAAATAATTCCTCTCTTAGAATTTGGAATGAATTTTCACAACTGTAATAGCTCTTTACAAGACTGATGGTAATGTCAAAACTGAAAAAATGTCCACCAAACATGGTATATATAAAGATTGGTCACATGACAGAATGTTCTAGAATATGAGTCATCTTAATGGAATTCTAACTGTAAACAAAATTCAACCTTGACCTTCAAATTGAGAAAACATATTGATCAAAACAACCTAATTCAAGGACACTAGTTAAACATGTTTTTCCTGATAAACATTAAGATTTAAGCAAATATTAAAGTGAAGAAACATTTATAATTTCCTAAAATATTTATAATATTATATAAACATCATACATAACACGTTCCCTAAACAATTACCGTATATACTCGCGTATAAATCTAGTCACAAATGCAAACAGCATAGACCCTGATCTGCCGTTGCATAATGCGCCGGCAGATCAGGGTCTGTGTTGTTTGTTCCACTGAATAGTCCTTACAAACTGCATAGATCCAGATCTGCCGGCGCATTATGGGACGGCAGATCTGGGTCTGTGCAGTTTGCAGTTGGTGGCGAGTTATACGCGAGTATAGACGGTAATATGTTTTGGTCAATATTTTGTCTCCACCTAGGTACAGGGACGGATTAAGGTTATGAGGGAGCTAAGGCTAATAGGAGGGAACGTAGCCCAGCTGTTACTTCAACATGGAATGGAGAGTCTAAAGGAGGGCCTAATGATATTGCCTTATTAACCTATGGATGCCTATGAATGTGGATATTGCAAGACAAATTGTCCGAAACTGACAGACTTGATATAAGATTCATTGTTTCATATCTTAACACAAGTTTGCTACGTAAGTTTTCATCTGTGAATAAAAGTACCATTACACTGTGAATACAAGTACCATTACACTGTGAACACAAGTACCATTACACTGTGAATACAATTACCATTACACTGTGAATACATGTACCATTACACTGTGAACACAATACCATTGCACTGTGAATACAAGTACCATTACACTGTGAATACATGTACCATTACACTGTGAATACAAGTACCATTGCACTGTGAATACAAGTACCATTACACTGTGAATACAAGTACCATTACATTATGAATAGATGTACCATTAAAGTGTGAATACAAGTACCATTACACTGTGACTGCAAGTACCATTACACTGTGACTGCAAGCACCATTACACTGTGAGTACAAGTATAGTTACACTATAAATACAAATACCATTACACTGTGAATACAAGTACTAGTACACTGTGAAAAGAAGTACCATGACATTGTGAATACAAGTACCATTACACTTAAAAAGTCGATAGGAGACATGTACAAAGGCTTCCAAAAAAATTGACACTGAACAATCCAAAATATCCTTTGCGCCCCATATTGCTAAGAGACAGACCCTTGACCAACTTAAACCACGTGGTACCCATTAATACCTACCTATTGATCCACAACTGACGCAAGGATGCTGACATGCTAATTTGTGGGTAGTTATCTCGGAATTGTCGAAACAATGATAATAAACAATGACAATAAACTATTTGTTTTTCATTCATTTTTATTCTGAGTTCTCCAAAGACTGACCATTTATCAATCAACTCCAAAGACTGACCATTATCAATAAACTCCAAAGACTGACCTCTATCAATGAACTACATCGCATGTAAACATTAAGCAGTGCCTATAGATAAAATAAGTTCAAGAGAGCAAACTATGATGGACGGATGCATATACTTTAAGATACAAGCTCTTTCTTTAAATTGAGTGCATTTAGTTTTTGGAATCTAGTGACCTCATGATTCAGAGCTGACTACAATCTGCAACTGAGAGCCAACTGTTCAGTTTTCCCCACCAGAGAAATAATTTGTTAAAATCAATCGTAAGATAAGCCTCTGAATCTGGCAAACTCCATGTTTTAAATTAGTAAGTAAATACTCTCTCTCTCTCTCTCTCTCTCTCTCTCTCTCTCTCTCTCTCTCTCTCTCTCTCTCTCTCTCTCTCTCTCACACACACACACACACACACACACACAAGAATACATACATACATACATACATACATACATACATACATACATACATACATACATACATAGATACATACATACATACATACATACATACATACATACATACATACATACATACATACATACATACATAGACACCAATGAAGCAATACAATTCGTCTGAATATTAATGGATTTCTCATCTGTAAAGAGAAGTTCCAACAAACAGCTATAGTGCTAGTACCGGTCCCTTTTTCACAAGTAAACAGAACAAGAAATTAATGGTTAAAAAGTAATCTCCGGGGTTTTACCAACAGATCAAAAGCAACACAATGTATCCTGCCGCTGTCCATGCTGTGATCATAAAAGCAACAGGATATAAAACGACACTCAGATTATCTCTTTCGGAAGATTCACTTTATTTGATTGATCTCTCCCTGCCGTTTGATAAACTATATTTCTGAAGGGGGCCCCTTTAACAGAAGTGTGATCGATTCCTTCCCTACAGTTCAATACATCGTAATTATTTTCCTGGACAAGAACAAATGTGCCTCTTATTTTCCATCACGTTCACCGTTTGACAAGTAAATATTTGCACTGGGTTGTTCCACCTTACTGGGAAAAAAATCAATTAAAAGCTGAGTATATTTCAATAAAGAAAAACAGTTTGTATCGTGAAAGGGACATTCTGAGCAGTGTTCCTGAATACAAGACACATTTATGTCTTGATAACATATAACACAGGTTGAAATTTGTATTTATGCACATTGTAATATCAGAAATATTAATCCTCTATGCCAATTACTATCCGTTAACTAATTTCGAATAATTATGCTCCTACAGGAGAGAAATTTCAAAATGAAGAAACTTGAGTGTTGTTCATTACTATAAAGTGTTCTCATTTCTATATGTATCATGTTCCCAATCTTTATAAATTTGTACATATTCAATTTAATCTTTATGTATATTATTAGTTCAACGTAAAAGGTGATTTTAATATAGCCCCAATAGAAATCAATATTACAAGTCATAAGCCACAAATCGATTAATTAAGAATGATCCATGTGCTTAAATAAAAACCATATTGTACATTTTCGAAAACATAAACAATAATACGTCAGAGCTTAACACTCTATCCCATTCTGATACTGGTGTATTTAGTTCAAATTTAATTTACTATAATTCATGATAATTTATCACAACATTTTAAATCGTATTGTAAGATTACCTATGTTTACCGGTGTTTCAGATTATAAATCAGAGAGTTCTAATCGACTTTATAAAATACTATGTACACGTATGCCTTATTTCTTCACTATTAAAGGTTAAAAATGGTTTGCAAACAATTACCTTTTAATACAAATAAACCTGACTGCGACAGTCAATAGTTCGTCCGTTTGCTCAAAAAGCCGCCCACCCTCATTTGCACAGAAAGATCTTTACTAACTGCACACATATTGTTAGATACATGCTCCTGTAAATAGAAATAAACTTACTTCCAAATTTAAGATAAATCGAATCAATACCTTTTGAGTTATTAAAGTTCAAAATTACTATATATTATTACAGTTCCCTATGTGGGACCTTGCCATTTTGTGCTCTCTCGAGCTAAGCTGTGTGATGTAACACAGCGCAGTCACTCAGTGACACCCAACATATGGTAAACTTGCTATTGGTCATAGGCAAAAAGATAACGAGAAGCTAATTAAGGTTAATTGACGTGGTGGAACTATTTACAACCTGTCTTCATCGGCCACAATGCCACATATTCGAAATAAACTATGATAATAAATACATTGGTTAGAAAAGCCCTCAATTAGACCCATGATACGTCCCGATGAGTATCTCTTAGAAAAAGCATTTTTCTGTGCTCCGGATAGCAGACGTTTGCTCGAAAAGAAAATACGAACTATAATATATTAATATTTATATGAAATGTTTTGAAGATGATTGAAAAAGAGGACATATTTACTCACAATGTAGTCGATTAAACATTTCCCCTTCTTAAGAAAATTAATGTAAATGATGTACTTATCACTAGTAACCCCTTTTTAATCACTGTGAAGAAATATTTCACAAATTGCTATGCCATTATTTTACACATTGCTATGCCATTACTTTATACATTGATGTGCCATTGTAGAAGTATTGGTTTATCTGTCCTTGCTCCAGGACTACATACAGATCGGCTTGCAAACCATATGTTTGCAATATTGTTATAATAAGCTGTCTGAAGAATGTGAACCATTCATCATTGGGGCAGTATCCCACGAAATTCAAAACAAACGGGTAACCATGATCTGGCATTTTTCCGATAAATTATTAAAGCCCGATCCGTATTATCAAGCCTGTGAATGAGATATGCCACAGCAATCAATTGTGGCTGAGAACATACTTTTGAAGTGCTGCCGATTTTGGGTTAAGAAGCAGCATGCTCTATTAGAGTGTTTTCAATCACATATATTACAAGTGTATTAGAAGCTATTGGGATTAAATTCGTTACACTTCTATTGCATCCCGTCTCCCATTCATCTGCTAAGCTAGACAGGTTAAATATATTTGACATCACTGGAGAAAATAACGTTATTTTGGGCATCGGTAGAAAGATTGCAGTGAAGCTATCTTAAATATGGTGTGATTTACTGGCGAGTCCATATTCATTGCGTAAGATTTTCCCTCACCTGTTACTGCAAGTTGTAGATTGCCTGTGTAAAACAAAATCACAGTAATTTAAATATATTCCTTAACTTCACATATTGATATTTACCACATACAAAGCACACGTAATTAACACTCTGTTAAATTGACTGAAATATGTCACTTATAGTCGGGCTAACAAGAAACAAGTACTGGTATAGTAGTCAATTTCAGCCAACTTTCAGAACGTCAAATATTGTCGTCACTTCGTAACCTAGCAACAAAACCCCGTTTGACTATTATATTTTGACAGTTCGTCTATTCGAGAATGGTTACCCCTGATAGTTCGCCTTTGTAAATATACCGGAATATGTTATGTATGTATGTATGTATGTATCTATATATATATATATATATATATATATATATATATATATATATATATATATATATATATATGTGTGTGTGTGTGTGTGTGTGTGTATTCGAGACTAGTTGTTACCCCTGACAGTTCGCCTGTGTGATATACTGTACATATATTAGATCTTTTCGAGACTAGTTACTCCTGAGAAGTATATGTAAAACTAGGTGTGATTTCACAAGGATAGAAGAAAAAAAATTCTCTTGAGAAAGGATATTTCTGAGAACCTTCTCGTTGTCTGGAAAGTCCTTTCACTCGTCATACTATCTATGTAGAAATGTTAAAATTTAAAAAACCATAATCTTTGGACACTGTCAAATTTAAATGGATCAGAAGCAATATCGAAATGCAGATACAGAGAGAGGGTGTATTTGTTTTCTTTGGAATGGATCGAGTAGAAAATCGATCTTTAGTCTTCTTGCATTGTTGAATAAAATAGTAGAAAATCAATCGTAAGTCTTCTTGCATTGTTGAATAAAATAGTAGAACATCGATCTTTAGTCTTCTTGTATTGTTGATTAAAAAATCCATCGTTAGTCTTCTTGCATGGTTGAATAAAATAGTAGAAAATCGATCGTTAGTCTTCTTGCATTGTTGAATAAAATGGTAGAAAATTGATCGTTAGTCGTCTTCCATTGTTAAATAAAATAGTAGAAAATCGATCATTAGTTTTCTTGCATTGTTCAATAAAATAGTAGAAAATCGATCGTTAGTCTTCTTGCATTGTTGAATAAAATGGTAGAAAATTGATAATTAGTTTTCTTGCAGTGTTGAATAAAATAGTGGAAAATCGACCGCTAGTCTTCTTGCATTGTTGATTACAAAATCGATCGTTAGTCTTCTTGCATTGTTGAATAAAATAGTAGAAAATCGATCATTACTTTTCTTGCATTATTGAATAAAATTGTAGATAATCGATCATTAGTTTTCTTGCAATTTTTAATAAAATAGTGGAAAATCGATCGCTAGTCTTCTTGCATTGTTGAATAAAATATCGAACGTTAATCTTCTTGCATTGTTGAGTAAAATATAACGAAATAGCCATATCAGGGAAAGCAAGCATAAAAAATTACAATGTTACGATTTTTGCGCAAAAGACAGAAAAAGTTTGGTTACAGGTGGACGGATATTGCGTCCATCTGACTTTTATTATTGTACATTCTAAAGGTTTGAATAAGCTACTGTGAGGTTTAATAATCGTCAAAAAAGTTGAAAAAAGTAACAAAAGTTAAGTGAAATGAAATGAAATAAATATCCGGATGATTGTGTAGTAAAAGAACACACTTTTAACGTCAAAGGTTGTAGGTTTGAACCTTAGATACATTCCAAGCAAACTGTTGGTGGATATGTGTCAATTGTCCATTGCTAGCATGGGTTTCGTACACCTTAAATATCACTAGAGCTGTTATATACTTAAATATCACTAGAGCTGTTATATACTTAAATATCACTAGAGCTGTTATATACTTACACCAAACTGCTGAAATGATTTTTAAAATGGAAATGGGATAAAATGAGGCGTGAGTGTAAAGCAGAATTGAAGTGATCTACTTCTCTTACAACCCAAATGCGCCACAAAAGCTGATATTTGTTATATTCAATCACAAAATTGTGCAGTTAAAAACAGTAAACTTGCACTAACAGAAATTTGTAGTTCTTTCTGCGTCTTTTAGGACAATGTACATGTACTAAATCTGAATTTCTGGATCAAATTTGTGTTGGAAAATGTGTGTGGATGGATAATTGTCGAATTTATATATATATATATATATATATATATATATATATATATATATATATATAATTGCCTCCACATTTATTAACAGAAAAGAGTGTCTTGTTTCAGATGGTATGTGGACAATTCTGGTGCAAACATTCCCACCATATCGCTACATGCAAAGCAAAAAGGCATCGAAACAGAGATGCCGCTCCATTATTAATGTCTATCCATGACGAATCTAAATCAAAAATGACCATAAGAACCTGAGTAGAATACACATGGTGCCAGACGACAAGGAACCTGAGTAGTATGCACATAGTGCCAGACGACAAGGAATAGTATACACCTGGTGCCAGACGACAAGGAGTAGTATACATATGGTGCCAGACGACAAGGATTAGTATACACATGGTGGTAGACGACAAGGAGTAGTATACACCTGGTGCCAGGCGACAAGGAGTAGTATACACCTGGTGCCAGACGACAAGGAGTAGTATACACCTGGTGCCAGACGACAAGGAGTAGTATACACCTGGTGCCAGACGACAAGGAGTAGTATACACCTGGTGCCAGACGACAAAGAGTAGTATTCACATGGTGCTAGACGACAAGGAATCTGAGCAGTATAGACATGGTGCCAGACGACAAGGAGTAGTATACACCTGGTGCCAGGCGACAAGGAGTAGTATTCATATTGTGCCAGACGACAAGGAGTAGTATACACCTGGTGCCATACGAGAAGGAGTAATATACACCTGGTGCCATACGACAAGGAGTAGTATACATATGGTGCCAGACGACAAGGAGTAGTATACACCTGGTGCCATACGACAAGGAGAAGCATACATATGCTGCCAGACGACAAGGGGAAATTGACTGGTTTCCATTCTAATTAGAATTTTGTCATTAAAATAGTTGCAAACTGCAAGTAAGAAAGTAGATGAAATGGATAGATTGTTTTACACATTTATATCAGATTCGTATTATTGATTGTTTTATTTTACCTTGACATATATAGTGATTATTTTTTTGCATTTTTTCTGGATTCTCTTCTCTTCATTTTCTGATATGCTGTTTTATCTTCTTCATTTAAATCTTTCTTTACAGCCCGGTATATATTGACATTATACATCATCTTAACTTGTAACTCTAACCAGAAAATATCACTATGTTCATTTTTAAAAACCAATTTACGCTTGTATTAATTTAGTGATCTGTAATAATCATATGTAACTGTTACTCTGTTTAATCACATTATCAAATGAAATATGCGATGACATCGTAGTCTTTGTGGTGCTTGATATAGACAATGGTCAAGACATCATAGTCTTTGTGGTGCTTGATATAGACAATGGTCAAGACATCATAGTCTTTGTGGTGCTTGATATAGACAATGGTCATGACATCGTAGTCTTTGTGGTGCTTGATATAGACAATGGTCATGACATCATAGTCTTTGTGGTGCTTGATATAGACAATGGTCATGACATCATAGTCTTTGTGGTGCTTGATATAGACAATAGTCATGACATCATAGTCTTTGTGGTGCTTGATATAGACAATGGTCAAGACATCATAGTCTTTGTGGTGCTTGATATAGACAATGGTCATGACATCATAGTCTTTGTGGTGCTTGATATAGACAATAGTCATGACATCATAGTCTTTGTGGTGCTTGATATAGACAATGGTCATGACATCATAGTCTTTGTGGTGCTTGATATAGACAATAGTCATGACATCATAGTCTTTGTGGTGCTTGATATAGACAATGGTCAAGACATCATAGTCTTTGTGGTGCTTGATATAGACAATGATCATGGTGGAGATTGCTCTGCTGAACCTTTTCTTCACAGCCACAAGAAAGGTTTATCAGTATCACCTCCGTTGATTGTTTGAATCCTCTTTATTGTGTCACTCTTTGAATTTTAGCGTCGCCAGGATTGTGTGGTTTTCGTCATAATAATGGTGCTAGGAATCATGTAATCTACCTTTGCAGTTTACGCAAAGAACATAGAACCTTCTTCAGTTTAATAACTGGAACTCTTAATGAAAACTATTTTATTGCATTTCGTTCAGAATCATATTTTGTCAAGTTATATAACTAAGTGAACATAATTCCCAGCTCTAGTAAATATATAAATTTTACTAAAAAAATTCAGATCCCGTTGATTGCATAATTTATAATTGCCAGATCTAGTAATAGTTTTCCTTTGAGTGAATTGTGATTTCCTTCTAACTATCTCTGGGACAAAACTGGATTTTATAATATAATAATTGCATCCATGTAACTGACTTGTGTAGGAAAATGTCCGTGTATAGCAAAATGGTTCATGAGATGGGGAAAATACAGGGCTTTCCATAATTAGAGTGTAAAATAAATTTACCTCACAACGTAAATGATATGGTATTTCACGGACCCATTGCATATATGTATATATGACACATATGTAATATCACCTTATGACATCCCAAAGACGTCGTTTTCGATATTGCACATGTATGATATCAGTTTATGACTTCACGAAAGACGTCATTACTTCACATTATCTAAATTAAAGCTTTAACTTTATTTAACATAAAGTCTCTTTTAACTGCGAAGATTTCCAAATATACTGAACAATGTTTCTTCCCAATGGACACCTTTTTCCGTCCCTAAGTAGTTTAACTTAAATATTTATATTGTCTTATGGGATCTTATGTGTGTGTCTGTGTGTGTGTGTGTACAAATTCTAAACGTGCGTATTTACTAACGATATTAAACATCTTTTGTCATCCACTTTTGTATTTTTATATCTCTTGATAAACAGCAAGTCCCACTCATTTCTTTTTAAAATTTAAAATTGTAGTTTCTCTAATTCTTTATTTGACCCCAACCATTTATTTTCAATGTGGTTTGTGACATTAAATATTGCCTTTTGTATATTGTCATGAGATAAGCCTGTAATGTCTGAAGCATCCGAATGTAGTTTAAAGCCATTTCACCAGATTGATTTGTATCGATTGTATGCGATTGATCAGTGATTTTCCTCACGTGATAAATATCATCTTACGTTTGTGCTCTTTTCAAATAAAATTATGAACTTATTTGAATGTTTTCAAGCTGTTGCTGGCCAAGGCTGCCAACGGAAAATAAAATCTTCAATTTGTTTCATTATTTTTATTTGACAAAAATGCCCATGTAAGATACGCCTGGTGCATGAATTGATTACTTTCAAGTTCCATCTTCTGGTGTTGAAAATGTAATTATTTCGAGGAAGTAAGTATCAGATTGACATGTTTCCTTTAATACGTGTATGTTCATTTAAAGCTATTTTGTGAATCTGAACGATGTGGGTATTTACTAACCTGGATACAAATAAAAATATCATGCAGATTCTCAGTGTAAATATTATTCAGATTTCGCACGAAACTGCACAGCACAATCAATGTCAAGAACTAAACCATTAAGCAACCGTGCCCCATATATTATTAAACTTTACCATACTAAACTATTAAAGAAGTGGCGTAGGAAGAAATTTTTACCCCCCCCCCCCCCCCCCCAAAAAAAAAAAAAAAAAAGATTTAAAAAAAAAAAAAATTATTATGGGGCCCCCTCCCAATAAAAATGTTCCTCGATGGGAATTTTGGGCCCCCACTGAGCCTTTCCTCCAACCCCCACCCAGTAAACCCTCCGCCCCCCCCCCCCCCCCATTCCACCGTCACGCCCTCTCACTCGCGGGGGTCGCTTCGGCTGTTGCTACGCCGCTGTAGTAAAGCAACAAGCAACACCGAAACTTTGCAGGCATGTCTGTGAAGTGAATCACTGGGAACGCATCATTCATGAATCATGAACGACAACATTTTCGGTGGAAAAGGTAATATATCGGTCAGTCCTGCTCCTAATGCATCCGTCAAAGACGGGTTTGAATAAAATTAGAGCAAAATATGAACGATGTGAAACTAGCGTGTAGTTAGCCATTTCAATTTGCTAAATGTCTTATAGCGGGATTCGTCTTCAGCGACAATTACCGAGAACCATTTTGTAATAATTTTCTGCACAAAAGGCTCGAATCACACGAATCACACTGAGTTATCCGCACTTTAAAAACGGCTAACAAGTCTGGACACAGTACAAACAGGTGTCTGAAATCAGCAGTTGTCCTGTTACTATTCAATTATGGCATAATTTTTTATTCTTTTCTTTTTACTCGACAAAAAACACTTTGGGCTTTCGTGGTCATAAGCAGATACGGTTATGCTGAATTACAATGTGGACCAGGCATAGCATTTTTTTATTGTATCATTTTCAAAATACAAATCATAATTTCTCTGTAAACCCCACTATTTTCGTTGTGATGAATAAAGCGTTTTGTCCATAATTTTCCTTCAATGTTTTAGTAAGAGGAAAATAAACTTTCGATTTTAATAAAATGGCTTGAGGATATAAATATTCAACTGTATTTTATTCGTAATGAAAAATGTTAATAGAATATGTATGCATAGGGTATAAGAACACAGTCCTGGCTATATACTGCCAATTAAAAGTCAAGTTATAAAAATGTCAATGACAAAATAATTAGAAAAAGAAAAGAAATATAAACCATTGCAATAAAAATTTTAACCAAATAGTTCTACAAGATAGAAAGGTAAAACTATTAAAATTCTTTCAAACGTATAAAAAGAAAGATAAGACTATTTTAGGAGACAATGTCTTTTAATTAAGTATCTTTGTTTTTCTTTAATAATGATTGAGTACACAATGTACAATAGGGTAATCCAGGTGTATTCGGCCTCCATTGTGATTGAATATACAATGAACAATAGGGTAATCCAGGTGTATTCGGCTTCCATTGTGATTGAGTACACAGTGCACAATAATGCAATCCAAGTGTATTCAACTTCCAGTGTGATTGAGTACACAATGTACAATAGGGTAATCCAGGTGTATTCAGCTTCCAGTGGGATTGAGAACACAATGTACAATAGGGTAATCCAGGTGTATTCAGCTTCCATTGTGATTGAGTACACAATGTACAATAGGGTAATCCAGGTGTATTCAGCTTCCAATGTGATTGAGTACACAATGTACAATAGGGTAATCCAGGTGTATTCGGTTTCCTTTTTTAAATGTAGAAGGTGCCTTGAGCGGCAGAAATAAGCATAGACCAGTTCTAAGCCTAAATCAATCAATACATTATTCAGTCAACCAATCAGTATGAAATAAGAGATAATCAAGAAGAGAGAAATTATTAATGGCACTTATAAAAATCATTAATGCTAGCATTTTCATGAGCACTAAAATATTGACTATATTTCAAACTAGTACAAGGTATTTGTTTGAACTGAATATCTCAATTTTTTCATCAGTATGCATAATACTTACCTGAAATATTTTAGATACATACATAGATAGATACATACATACATACATACATACATACATACATACATACATACATACATACATACATACATACATACATACATACATACATACATACATACATACATACATACATACATACATACATCACCATCTTACCCTGAGAGACGTTTAATACAACCATAACAACGCGAACTGGCTGACCCTATCTGTGACAGAACTGACAGAGTTATTTAAGGGACTCTCTTATATATGCCTGAAAATATATAGGAAGTTCCCTACATAAGAAACATAATTTTACGAAAGAATGTTTCATACAATCTATCACGGGACTGTATGCAAACCTTTTAACTGAAGAAATATAGAAAAGTAGCTTGTCAACACTAAAAGGTTGATGCAGACGGCTGGTAAGATTTATCTATATAATTAGTGTTTAAATTGTTCGAAATTGGTTTTTAGTTGTAAAAACAAAACATAAATTGCTAAATTGCATGTGCTGATCATGTTTATATACCTGCCTTTAACGATGCATGCCCGTAGCAAGTTTTTAAAATCCCTCTCAATAATGTACAAGCATATAACCTGTTACATCTTACAGTCATAAATGTACATATGCATACTATTTGTACTGGTGTCTCGTGATATTCATGAGTTGATACCCAGCCCATGCACTAAACGAAAAGTTATATTTTGCTGCACAGTTAACTGAAAGTCAAAGTTAGGATTCGTGCCTACAAATGCATACCATTTCATGCAAGCCAAAGTTAGTATTCATGCCTACAAATGCATGCCATTTAATGCAAGTTAGGATTCATGCCTGCAAACACATGCCATTTCATACAAGTTAGGGTTGATGCCTACAAATGCATGCCATTTCATGCAAGCCAAAGTTAGTATTCATGCCTACAAACACATGCCATTTCATACAAGTTAGGGTTTATTCCTACAAATGCATGCAATTTCATACAAGCCAAAGTTAGTATTCATGCCTAAAATGCATGCCATTTAATGCAAGTTAGGATTCATGCCTGCAAGTGCATGCCATTTCATGCAAGTTTGGGTTCATATCTACAAATGCATTCCATTTAATGCAAGCCAAAGTTAGTATTCGTGCCTGCAAATGCGTGCCATTTCATACAAGTTAGGGTTGACGCCTACAAATGCATGTCATTTCATGCAAACCAAAGTTAGTATTCATGCCTGCAAATGATTGCCATTTCACGCAAGGCAAAGTTAGTATTCAAGCCAACGAATGCATGCCATTTCATGCAAGGCAAAGTTAGTATTCATGCTCGCAAATGCATGCCATCTCATACAAACCAAAGTTAGTATTCGTGCATACAAATGCATGCCATTTCATAAAAGTTAGTATTCATGTCTACAAACGCATGCCATTTCATGCAAGCCAAAGTTAGTATTCATGCTTACAAATGCATGCCATTTCATGCAAGCCAAATTAAGTATTCATATTTTCAAATGCATGCCATTTCATGCAAGAAAAATTAAGTATTCATGTCTACAAATGCATGCCATTTCATGCAAGCCAAAGATAGTATTCATGCCTACAAATGCTGGCCATTTCGTGCAAGCCAAAGTTAGTATTCATGCCTACAAATGCATGCCATCTCATACAAACCAAAGTTAGTTTTCATATCTACAAATGCATGTTATTTCATAAAAGTTAGTATCCATGCCTACAAATGCATGCCATTAATGCAAGCCAAAGTTAGTATTCATGCCTACAAATGCATGCCATTTAATGGAAGCCAAATTTACTATTCATGCCTTCAAATGCTGGCCATTTCATACAAGACAAAGTTAGTATTCATGCCTTCAAATGCATGTCATTTCGATGCAAGCCAAAGTTAGTATTCATGCCTACAAATGCATGACATTTCATACAAGCCAAAGTTAGTATTCATGCATACAAATTCATGCCATTTCATACAAGACAAAGTTAGTATTCATGCCTTCAAATGCATGCCATTTCATGCAAGCCAACGTTAGTATTCATGCCTACAAATGCATGACATTTCATGCAAGCCAACGTTAGTATTCATGCCTACAAATGCATAACATTTCATGCAAGTTAGGATTTATGCATACAAATGCATGCCATTTCATGCATGGTAGGATTCATGCCTACAAATGCTGGCAATTTTATGCAAGCCAAAGGTAGTATTCATGCCTACAAAAGCAGCCCATTTGATGCATGCCAAAGTTAGTATTCATGCCTGCAAATGCATGGCATTTCATGCAAGCCAAAGTTAGTATTCATGCCTATAAATGCATGCCATTTAATGCAAGCCAAAGTTAGTATTCATGCCTACAATTGCATGCCCTTTCCTGCAAGCCAAAGTTAGTATTCATGTCTACAAATGCATGCCATTTCATAAAAGTTAGTATTCATGCGAACAAATTCATGCCATTTCATACAAGCCAAAGTTAGTATTCATGCCATCAAATGCAAGGCATTTCATGCAAGCCAAAGTTAGTACTCATTCCTACAATTGCATGCCCTTTCCTGCAAGCCAAAGTTAGTATTCATCTCTACAATTGCATGCCATTTCATAAAAGTTAGTATTCATGCCTACAAATGCATGCCATTTCATGCAAGCCAAAGGTAGTATTCATGTCTACAAATGCATGCCATTTCATAAAAGTTAGTATTCATGCCTACAAATGCATGCCATTTCATGCAAGCGAAAGTTAGTATTCATGGCTACAAATGCATGCCATTTAATGCAAGCCAAAGTTAGTATTCATGCCTACAAATGCATGCCATTTCATGCAAGTTACGATTTATGCATACAAATGCATGCCATTTCATGCAAGTTAGGATTCATGCCTACAAATGCAGGTCATTTCATGTAAGCCAAAGTTAGTATTCATGCCTACAAATGCATGCCATTTCATACAAGCCAAAGTTAGTGTTCATGCATACAAATTCATGCCATTTCATACAAGACAAAGTTAGTATTCATGCCTTCAAATGCTGGCCATTTCATACAAGCCAAAGTTAGTATTCATGCCTTCAAATGCATGTCATGTCATGCAAGCCAAAGTTTAGTATTCATGCCTACAAATGCATGCCATTTCATGCAAGCCAAAGGTAGTAGTCATGCCTACAAATGCATGCCATTTAAAAAAAAGTTAGTATTCATGCCTACAAATGCATGCCATTTCATGCAAGCCAAAGTTAGTATTCATGCCTACAAATGCATGCCATTTCATACAAGACGAAGTTACCTTTTAAAAACATTAATGTTCACTAAATTCCATTTTCAAGTGTCTACCAAACTTTTCAGGCCAATAGAAATATTGTAAATATGAACTGTTTTCCCCAACTTTTTGCATGCTCTATATTAAAATATATTCAGTAGATCCACTAAGGCTGCCTCTTTTAATTACCCTTTTTGACAATTCCATTTGCTCCAATAAACTAGAATTGTTGTTTTTGAACTGTAAATCTGATAAATGTATAGAAATATTTTTAAGCTTTGGTACACATAGTTAAATGTACTACAGAGACGCATGGGAGTCGAGAAATACGTCAAAGTTACCGATATATAGTATATTTATTACAAATTTGAATTGTATTAATATCTTGTGAATTGTAAAATATTTATTGAAAAGAAAAACGAAAGAATAGATAGAACCACTACTACAAATTAATATATACTGACAATATAAGTAAAATAAGTCTAAAAATCGCATTTTTTCTGGATAAAGGGGTTATAACTACTTAATTTCCACTCAAAAAACCCTCTGTAAACATATTTTGTTTAAGTACAAGTAAACACTAATATACACAACTTATTGCTATTTTATACAGTTCATTTTCTGTGCTTAACAATTTTGGTCCTGGGATCTCTAAACCATGATCTGCGGCATTTTGCATGATTTGGAGATGATACATGAAATCAGTCCAAATATCTAATTGCTCTTACTTACTTAATTTGGTTTATACTAGTGTGCTGCCATTCGGCCATGTACGAGTGGTTCTAACTGCTCGATGCATTCCCGGTTTAAATGCTCGCTCTGGTTACAATTTGTAGACCATACTCTTCCTCTTTCTCAGAATTCTTTAAGTCTGGAACAATTCGACTTTCTTTGTGATCAAGAATTTGCATGCTATGAGAACCGAGATGCATAAAGTAGCACTGCGTTAATGAGATGTGCCAGCCTGACTTTGGTCAAAGGGCTGCCCGTGCCATCTGCAAATGATAACTGGAGTGATGGAAACTGGATTTATGACAATATAACATGCACGTCCTGGGGTGTAATGCTAATTTATGTGGGACACCCAGTGAGCAAAGATAACACAATGCATTGCGAGCAACAGTACAGGGTCTAGCGCCAATCATGAACATCTCTGTCCTTTTAGTAGCAGTAGTAATAGTTTGGCGAAATCAACACGTAATACATAAATATTTTGACACAGGACATAAAGCTTATAGCAAGTAATATTAAATAGTACATGAGGCATGCAATAAAATACGCTAACACATTATGTAACAGAGGTACACATTACAAAAGTAAAACACAATACACATGTGGATAAAACCTAGGATTACTCATAAAGCCTTTATAGGGCTTATTTCAAAAGGGATCCTTAACAAAGCTAATGGTGGATAGATAGATAGATAGATAGATAGATAGATAGATAGATAGACAGATAGACAGATAGATAGATTGACTGATTGCATACAATTTGGTATTCATTACGCAATTAAACTCTAGAGGAAACCAACCCGAACGTTTCATGGACATACTTTATGATAAATACATATCTCCCTCCCATAATATGTGGACCCGATCTATATCGACAACATTGTAGCAATGACCATATCTCCCTTCCATAATATGAATAGTCGATCTATATTGACCGATTGACAACACTGTAGTAATGACAATATCTCCTTCTCATAAAAAGAGGACCCGATCTATATCGACAACATTGACGTAATGACAATATCTCTCCCCCCCCCCCCCGCCATAATAAGAGAAGCTGATCTATATTGACAACATTATAGTAGTTACGGTATCTCCCTCCCGTAATATGAGTAGTCGATCTATATCAACAACATTGAAGTAATGACAATATCTCAGCCGGCATAGATCACCGACGTTATTCTTTCCATCATCCTTCCTAACTGTCTTACAATCCAGCTTTGATCTTTTCCAGCAAAATCTTTTTTTTGAATCGGAAGCCACGTGGGGTACGTTTTATCATTTAAATGTAAAGGAGAATTGGTATCCGAATATACGCTAATGAGCCTCTGTGCCCCAAGTAGTGATTGGGCATGCAGCTTGTACGCGTGTAATGGTGTGTAAGGACTGAGTTATCGGTTTGTTATGTCCATTGTGTGCCAAATAACTCCTTGTGCACGCAGTGACTAACTCTGCCGTTTAAAATCGGTCGTTCATCCTCCAGATTTCAGAGAAATAAAAAGCAAGTGGAATTAGTAGTGTCTCCAATTACAATTGCATGTTACTGAAATTTGAAATATAATACAAAGTGACCGAAAACTAAATGGAAAATTGTAACAACCTTGGTAGATACCAAAATTCACATGTATTTTGCATTGTCTTTCATTAAACTGTCATCATTGCTACGATATTGATGCAAAGAGCTTGTATTTATTGTTATTTTCCTCCAGTGCTGCTTGGGGTTTTGTCAAGACATGGCACAGAAGTACCGTCTTTACTCACGTATAGGTCGGGTCCAATTGCGAACAACATAGACCCTGATCTGCCGTCGCATAATACGTCGGTAGATCAGGGGCTATGCTGTTTGTTCTACTGATTAGTCCTTACAAACTGCATAGACCCAGATCTGCCGGCGCATTATGCGACGGCAGATCTGGGTCTATGCAGTTTGCTGTGGGTATTAACTTATACGCGAGTACAGACGGTAAGTATATTTATTTTTGATGCTGTTACAAACTCATTCTGATAAAGATTTTCTTTTTTTTTCCATTTTTTTGTTGTTGTTCAAAATGATATAATTATTAGGGAAAATGGAATTTCAATACAATTTCAATGGATTTTATAAAACAAAAGGCATTATTGACTTAAGCGTCCGTCTGAAATCTTTATAATATGATCATGAATATAGCGCAAATGCATTTTGTCTGCTGGATGGGCAACGAAATATATTTCTTTTCAGCAGAATAGGAGAAAGTTCTCGTCAAGAAATATTATTACATGTGTCAAAGAATTTGTTGGTTGATTTATATGCTGTCACTGTTCGCCTTTTTTCGAGAAAATGTATAGAAAAGTGACGGTAATCAAAAATGGACCACTGATTTGTATTTTTTTTTTTCTAAATTGGATACATAACAATGTTTAAATTTTTGCTGGACAACTGTTTCCATTTTAAAAGAATGGCAAATGATTATATTTTGTACTCTATATATATATATATATATATATATATATAAATATATATATATATATATATATATATATATATATATATATATATATATATATATACAAGCCATAGTCGTATTACGATACAGCGATGTTTATTCAGTCTTATTACGATACAGCGATGTTTATTCAGTCTTAGTACGATACAGCGATGTTTATTCAGTCTTAGTACGGTACAGCGATGTTTATTCAGTCTTAGCACGGTACAGCGATGATTATTCAGTCTTAGTACGGTACAACGATGTTTATTCAGTCTTATTACGGTACAGCGATGTTTATTCAGTCTTAGTACGGTACAACGATGTTTATTCAGTCTTATTACGGTACAGCGATGTTTATTCAGTCTTATTACGGTACAGCGATGTTTATTCAGTCTTAGTACGATAGAGCGATGTTTATTCAGTCTTAGTACGATACAGCGATGTTTATTCAGTCTTATTACGGCCCAGCGATGTTTATTCAGAAAAAAGGGACCATCCCATCACAATTTGGTCCTGAAGAAGAACTGAAAGCTCTCCAAATACCAAATGATCTTGTCCGTGTTTACAGCCCGATTATGGGTTGTCCAAGTAAAGATTTCTTGGTGTAGACAGTAACAAGTACCAAATAAAAAATAATAATAAAACAGTTAACCTCTAAATAGTCACAGGAAAATAACTAATGCACAGTTATGGGAATAAATCTTTGCTTTGAATGTGAAAACCAAAACATCGTCGATTGCTTATCTCTCGAATTAAGATTGATTCCATAGTTAAGGAAATGGACAAGTTCATTTAATATTGGAAAACACAAGTTAATTGAACATTTAACTTTTCATATATCTCAAACGGAAAAGCATATATGCATGCACGAGATCACCACAGAAAACGACGCAACTGCAATTCTTTCTATCATATGTTATTTTCCCAACGCAATATTGTCTGTTGCACCTTTTTTAATTTGATTTTCCTCCATCGTATCGATTGTATCGTGATAGACACGACGAGTTGGTTGCCATATAAAAAACACATTGTACCAGTGCCAACGTTACGTCATCGGTGTGGTATCGACTAGACTATAACGTTGGTATACTACACTGGGATGTTATCGACTGGACTGTAACGTTCATCCATCGACTTAACTGGGATGGTATCGACTGGACTGTAACGTTCATCGGTCTACTGTACTGGGATGGTATCGACTGGACTATAACGTTCATAGGTCTGCTGAACTGGAATTGTATTGTTTGGACTATAACGTTCATCGGTCTGCTGAACTGGGATGGTATTGATTGGACTATAACGTTCATCGGTCTACTGTACTGGGATGGTATCGACTGGACCATAACGTTCATAGGTCTGCTGAACTGAGATGGTATCGATTGGACCATAACGTTCATCGGTCTGCTGAACTGAGATGGTATCGATTAGACTATAACGTTCATCTTTCTATTGTACTGGGATGGTATCGATTGGACTATAACGTTCATCGGTCTACCGAACTGGGATGGTATCGACTGGATTATAACATGCATCGGTCTTCTGAACTTACGTCATCAACAGATTGTCATTAAGACTGTCAGGAATCAACATTAGGGAGTTTATTAAACGTTCTAAAATAGACACCAAGCAGCTAGTTTATTAAACGTTCTAAAATAGACACCAAGCAGCTAGTTTATTAAACGTTCTAAAATAGACACCAAGCAGCCAGTTTATTAAACGTTCTAAAATAGACACCAAGCAGCTTGCATAGTACGAAAAAAGAAGGAATAGAGAAAGACAATTCTTTTTCGCATATTCTGTGAACGTTGATTTATACGATGGATATGACGCACTGTCAATGACATTTGTTGATTTGTAGTATATGCAAATGAGAACTCTCTTGCGAGATAGGATTCACAGAATTAATATGTACATGTCACGATAATCTTCCGCTAATTGAAGATATTAGATGCGTGAGGAATCATATTAGAATCGGTATCCGAAATGTCCCTAGATCAATAAATCTGTCTTATGATGTCAAAGAAAATACCCATCTGTCATATTAGAATCGGTATCCGAAATGTCCCTAGATCAATAAGTCTGTCTTATGATGTCAAAGAAAATACCCATCTGTTACGAACAGCTCTTATGTGTGTTGCGGGGGTGGGGGGTGGAGGTGGGGGCAAATATTGAAAGACGTATATTTCTAATGAAGTATTAATAAGAATAAGGTATGAAATGGCTTCCAGTTATCCAGTTTTCTTTTATTGAGAAATTACAAACTATCAGAAATTTTCTTTCTGTATGGCCAATGTTGCAAATCAGAGACAAAGATAAAATAGACGGCAAACGTGAAAACGAGATAATCTTTTTCAAAGATACTTAAAACTTTCAAGTCCCTATAACTTTCAAGTCCCTATACTTCATTTGCACTTTGCCGTGTGTCATCCACCACTTTTTTCAAAAAGCAAAATATCGTATTCTGAGTCATTCAATATAGAGCTATTAATTTTCGAGAAACTATTTCCCATTGTTTGTGGCGTTATCATTAAGAATAAATGTTACTATTGCTTCTCTCCTCTGTCTCTATATTGGCACTTATTACATCAATAAAAATCTGCTATATAGCCCTTGGAAATATCTAGCTCCAGCTTGTTTATTTACATTTTTTTAAAGTAAATATTATTCATTCCATTTTATATTTCTTTGATTGAATTCTGCAGATAAAACAACTTTATATTACTTATTTATTTATTTAGTTTTCTGATTTCTTCAAGCATAAAACAGGCTAGTCATGTCGAAGTTTTCCATGAAACAGATAAAACAGCATTTGATTTTATATACATAACACATCGTCCAAAATAAGTATTCTTTGACTATTTTTTTGCGGCCCATACACTCATTACTAGACTATATACATGATATCCTATGGCGATGAAAAAGAAAATTTAATTGTATTTCGAAAGAAAATATACGATATCACAGAGAAAACAATAGACTTGATTTAACATTGGAAAAAATGCAGTGATTTGATATGACTTTCAGACTGTCATGGGGCACGCGCTGAC
This sequence comes from Margaritifera margaritifera, assembly GCA_029931535.1. NCBI lineage: Eukaryota > Metazoa > Mollusca > Bivalvia > Unionida > Margaritiferidae > Margaritifera > Margaritifera margaritifera. Next base: position 345,112 of record JAQPZY010001605.1, on the reverse strand, counting down.
AGCGGTCAATCCATTCGCACAACCCCTTGACCTCCTTTCCATCACCGGAAACTCGTGACAAGATGTAAGCACCAGGAATCAACTTAATCCGTATCCACCGCCAAGCGGGCTACATTCAAATTATGCAATCCCTATTTCCTGCACAAAGCACTGTTTACCCTCGCCTTGAGGAATTATTTCGTTACAACATATCTCCATACAAAAGCTGCGCCTAGTCAATCAAAAGGAGGTTTCACATGTTATATCCAGTAATTTGGTTTTATTTTCCATTCAATAAAACTGACATAAAAACCGTCCTTTTCCACACCCAGTTTCACGTCACAAACGGGGACAGGAAGTCATCAGTGCCGGCCATGGGATATTTTCAGTCCATCAAAATGCGATCAAACAGCTAGCTGCCTATATTACATAATTATAAATAATTATAAAATAGTCCGTAAACTTAGTTGCGATAGTATTGTAGTAAATTAGATTATATTAGATAACGAGGTGCTGTCTACTTTACGTGATTACTGCTGTGTAAGGTATTATTTTTGTGAATTTCATTCTTATAAAATAGCTAGCTGGTTGTACCGACTACGTTGGAACAGGTTCTGAATTTAAATAACTCAGCTTTCAGAATTAATATCTTCGGCAATAATGGAGAAAAGTAATGATAAGATTATACTATGAGCTAACAGTATTCATTATAAGCAGGTCATTCAAAATGTTTATTATTTTAAAATCGTTTTCCATAAATCACCTTTCTATTATAAAACTAAAACTAAAAAAAAAAATTATTTTATGATCTGGGCCAGCATGTTTGGGACATCTTTTAGTGCATGCAAGGATAAAAAAAAAACGCACGTAAAGACCTACATCAACTCAAGGAACCTAATAGTTCAGCAAAACGCCTGGGTGGGGAACATACGTATTAAATATATCTTGTGGAATGATGACACCTGAACTGGTTCAAAGAACTAATCACATACTGTGGTTCAAAACCTATGTTGAGATAGCCTAAAAACATACAGTTTAGTAGATAGTGGATTTCCCTACGAGACAAGAAAATACCATGAATATTTGGTATTTACATCACATCAATGGTCTATGGAAAGATGCATACCCTGTCCACCCATTCCAACCAAAAGTGTTAACATTCAGGACTCTTTGGCGCCATGCATTGACCATTCATGGCCAGAGTTAAACGAAGAACGATTTACATATGAAAATAAACAGACAAAGCAGCAAGAAACAAGTCATATCCAACAGCTAAATTCACCTCTTCCTTACAAGAATTTTGTATTAAGCAAAAAGCACGTTGCAAAACTTTACGATAGCTATCTCCAAAGTCATGGAGGAGTTTGTGCCAATACTCGGCTAGATCAAACCGTTGGAAAAATATAGCTTTCTGGCATTCAAAAGGAGCTACTGATTAGATTAGAATTCATTAGGCAAAGCATAATAACTTAAACATTCCAGATCCAGCGGGAACTCAGAAATGCTCATAGGAAATATGTTGTCAACGCTGCAGCAGAAACTATGAGAACCAGCCTTTATTTTATTCACGAGGAAGTCAGAAATCAATAGTAGTAGCCCTACTGACCAACATAGATAGGTTCAACTATAGATAACATGCTGAATGAACAAGTCAGAGCCGTTTACAATAATAGAAATGTAGCCAGTTTACCTTCAAACGACCCAGCACATATTCAATAAAGGATAAGTTTATTTTCAGTTAGAAAGGAGTATATAAGTTAATGCGCGCAAACAACCAACTGAATTTCACACAGACCGTAAAATAACTATTCTTGGACGGTAATAATCGCAAAAAAGCCCATACATTCTGTGCAAGATCTATTTAAGAATCAATTTATTAAAAAGATAAAAATGATATGATTAGCGGCTCATTTCTGAAGAAAAACAGATTGAATGTTCCCACTGTCAAACTTCCCATTTTACACAAGGGATTACGAGAGTACTTTTGCTCTAACGGAGATAAAACGTAACTAGTTGTAGATTTCAGCTTCCTGTTGCATACAAGGTATACCTAAGGATGGATTCCTGCCAATAAAATCAGATTTGATATTGCAACAATTATTATCAGCCAATCAGCGGGCTTCAGTCTCTTAAATGTGGAATTAAATACATCATAAGAAGATGTCCGGTTTCAGAGCTTTCAGAATGAGTATTTGGATTTGCCATTTAATGTCCATCTTTGGGTACACGAAGTCACTTGTCAAGATGACATACCAGCGTTTGTCTTAAAAACTACATCTCAGGAATTAGCGCTCATCCTAGTAACCCCTTCAGTAATTCTTAAACAGCGGCTGGAAAAAATGCCCACGTTGCACAAGTGTGCAACAAAGATAAAACAAACATATCGAATTAAACTATCGGCCAATTGTAACGTCAGTTGTTAACAAAGCCCTACAAAATATCATTTACATCAGTACAGTGTTACGAAGCATTTTAGAAAGAAAAAAACCCCCAATGACTTGTGACACATGGATTCGCATGTAAAGATAGTGTAAAACCCATCTTATAACAGGAAAACAGAGGTCAGCAGATTGTCTTACCAGTAGAGAACTAGTAGATGTCATCTTGCTTGATTTGGCAAAGGTTTTGACAAGAAAAACACCACGTGACCTTGATTGCTGGCGATAACAGCAAACCAGACAGAAAATATAGATTTGAAGAAAAAAAATTAGTTTTTTTTTTCAAATCTTTTATTTTCGATTTCTGTTATATAGGAACTGTTTTATTATCTGTATTCATTTATATACTGGTGGCATTACTTTTTGACAACATGCTTTGTGGAAGTGTCCAACGCTCACCTATCTACCAACTTGACTCGTTTCATGACCTATGCGACCGACCATTTAATTTTCGGGGGGGGTGGGGGGGGCCTGGGATTTTCTTTCGAACCGGACTATATTTTTATACCGTAAGATAATTTTTTTTCAACTAATATAATGGATATAATACTTTGGTTTTATTTCTGCTATAAATCAGAGCAAGAATATTTTTTGTCAAGCTGTTTAGAGCTGGAATTTTTTCTACAAAAACTCCTAGCCCTTCTCTAGAAAATTAAATCGTCGGTCCCTAAAGTAGGGCTTTGTTAAATTTGATTTTGAACAATTACATTACATGACAATAATCAAGTTCGCATTGACAGGCTGACCAATGATGAAGTGAAACACGTTCCTGGTCACGGCACTGTATGCAAAGGTTTGGATTCTACCTCTCCTGGTTTTAGAATGCATGTGATTTACTTACATGTTCTTTCAATGTTCCTTAAAGAACCATGCCCAAAATCATCGAAACTACCACATGCCGAATGTTCCCTAAAGAACCATATCCAAATCATCGAAACTACCACTTGCCGAATGTTCGTTAAAGAACCATGCCCAAATCGTCGAAACTAAAACGTACTGAATGTTCCCTAAAGAAACATGCCTATATCATCGAAACTACCACGTGCCGAATGTTCCCTAAAGATCCATGCCCAAATCGTCGAAACTATCACGTGCCGAATGTTTGCTAGTTTAGATTTTATTTATAAACAAATCCACGTGCACTGATATACATCAGCAAACATTGGACCGATATATCGCGACAAGAGGTGATAAAGACACATTAACTGTTTCAAGCTCAGAGTGGTTTTTATTTTCGTTAATGGAAAAATAAACCTCAAATAAGTTAAAGGAACTCGGTGGACGAAGGGAGTCTCTCTCTCTCTCTCTCTCTCTCTCTCTCTCTCTCTCTCTCTCTCTCTCTCTCTCTCCCTCTCTCTCTCTCACCTTATCCGTACCACATTCGCAATACCGGTCACCTGCATTCAATAATCCCCTGCCATATCATTCCAGCTTGTGAGTTTTCCTTCTAGTTTCCACATACATTTCAAATCCTTTCACCAGTCACCTCTCTGAAACAGTCAAAATGGTTCCTTCCCTCTGGTGGCTGCTTCAGATCGGTTGTATTGCTTGTATGACACATGACACATGCTGAAGTTCGTTGCCGCATTCCAGTGATAATGGAATAAATTCATCCAAAATATCGAATTAAATTTACTCTAGATATATCGATATATGACATCAACGGCGATTCGGCGTCATGATCCATACCTCCGTTCAAATATAATTAACTTGAAAGATTAGTTAATTCTTTATCTTCACATTTTTAGAACTCACTTTTTAATCGGCACCATATATCCAGTACTGTGCTAACGTACCGTTAAACCCGATACATACATACATACATACATACATACATACATACATACATACATACAATTGTATATGTACAACGATGTATACTAAAATCCAACCTATATAGGTTGTGATGTTCTTTCAAAATGCCAGGTGGACACTGACCATAAATTAATATCCTGTATCTTACAAACAAATCAAATGCAACGCATAGCACGCCACTGTGCATACTTTATTCATCAAAACATAGCACGCCACTGTGCATACTTTATTCATCAAACCTTCATATTTGAAGTAATCAAAGGACACCCAGATTTATTTCCTAGGGAAAATATACTAAAATGTAATTGGTCTCTCGCAATGCTTTGATATACGATAGTCTTAAAGGAGATGAAAATGAGCTTGTATATCATGGACAAATCTTTCGTTTGCTATTTCCATCACGTCTACCGTTGGAAAAATTAAATATTTGCACTGGCTTTTGATCTTCGGAAGTGGAAACAGTCGAGTCTGTCCATTAAAAAAAATATTGTACGATAGAAAATGGTAACAGAATCAATTATTTACATCACACATTTACATGAATCATTTACATCACACATTTACATCAATTACTTACATCACACATTTACATCAATTATTTACATCACACATTTACATAAAATATTTACATCAAATATTTACATCAATTACTTACATCACACATTTACATCATCCATTTACATCAAGCATATACATCACATATTTACGAGCACACATTTACATCACACATTTACATCAAACATATACATCACACATATACATCAATCATTTACATCACACACATATCGGGTTGAGATTTTTATTTATTCCCGAGGATGAGATTTGTATTTATATCCGAGGTTGAGATTTGTATTTATATCCGAGGTTGAAATTTGTATTTATTTCCGAGGTTGAGATTTGTATTTATTCACGAGGTTGAGATTTGTATTTATTTCCTAGGTTAGAAGAAAATCTCATACATGATTTATGATTTTGAAGTTCAATGAACATCCTTGATTAAATTTGCTCTCGTAGGAGCAAACTCGTGAGATGAAGAAACTTTTATTTAAAATAAGACATGGAAGTGGAAAACTACAAATAAATTGTCTGTTTGTGTGTCATGTATATCTGTATCTAAAATTTTCATGGGTAGAATATTCTAAGACTTTCAATACTGTTTGCTCCGACTCAACAGCGATTTTACATTATACTTTTTTATTAGTCCTTATTAATCATTTATGGTTTTCAATAGCAATTACATACCTACTGTAATCCAATAATCCAATAAAACACATCCAATTACTGCTACACTGTACTGTTATAGTCTTGCTTATCCCATTCATTATGTTTGGAATTTACTATGAATATCTACACTGTACTGTTATAGCCTTTGTTTATCCCATTCATTCTGTTTGCAATTTACTATGAATATCTACACTGTACTGTTATAGTCTTGCTTATCCCATTCATTCTGTTTGCAATTTACTATGAATATCTACACTGTACTGTTATAGTCTTGCTTATCCCATTCATTCTGTTTGCAATTTACTATGAATATCTACACTGTACTGTTATAGTCTTGCTTATCCCATTCATTCTGTTTGCAATTTACTATGAATATCTACACTGCACTGTTATAGTCTTGCTTATCCCATTCATTCTGTTTGCAATTTACTATGAATATCTACACTGTGCTGTTATAGTCTTGCTTATCCCATTCATTCTGTTTGCAATTTATAATGAAAAACTACATGTAGTGCTATAGTCTTGTTTACCCAATTCATTTTGTTTGCAATGTACTGTACTGTTATAGTCTTCGTTTCCCCCTTGGGTCTGTATGCAATTTACTATGAATTGCTACACAGTAATGTTATAGTCTTGTTTACTCCTTTCGTTCTGTTTGCAATTTACTATGCATAGCTATACTGTATTGTTACTGTCTTGTTTACTCCTTTCGTTCTGTAAGCAATGTATTATGAATAGCTACACTGTATTGTTACTGTCTTGTTTACCCCATGCGTTATATATGCAATTTACTATGAATATATACACTGTATTCTTACTGTCTTGTTTACCCCGTCCATTATGTATGCAATTTACTATGAATAAATACACTGTACTGTTACTGTCTTGTTTACCCCATCTGTTAGATATGCAATTTACTATGAATAAATACACTGTATTCTTACTGTCTTGTTTACCCCGTCCATTATGTATGCAATTTACTATGAATAAATACACTGTACTGTTACTGTCTTGTTTACCCCATCCGTTATATATGCAATTTACTATGAATATATACACTGTATTCTTACTGTCTTGTTTACCCCGTCCATTATGTATGCAATTTACTATGAATAAATACACTGTACCATTGTCTTCTTTAACCCGTTCGTTCTCATGCAATTTACTGTGAATAGGTACACTGTACTGTTATTGTCTTGTTCTTGTTGTAATTTACTATGAATAGGTACACTGTACTGTTATTGTCTTGTTCTTGTTGTAATTTACTGTGAATAGGTACACTGTACTGTTATTGTCTTGTTCTTGTTGTAATTTACTGTGGATAGGTACACTGTACTGTTATTGTCTTGTTCTTGTTGTAATTTACGGTGAATAGGTACACTGTACTGTTATTGTCTTGTTCTTGTTGTAATTTACTGTGAATAGGTACACTGTACTGTTATTGTCTTGTTCTTGTTGTAATTTACTGTGAATAGGTACACTGTACTGTTATTGTCTTGTTCTTGTTGTAATTTACTGTGAATAGGTACACTGTACTGTTATTGTCTTGTTCTTGTTGTAATTTACGGTGAATAGGTACACTGTACTGTTATTGTCTTGTTCTTGTTGTAATTTACTGTGAATAGGTACACTGTACTGTTATTGTCTTGTTCTTGTTGTAATTTACTGTGAATAGGTACACTGTACTGTTATTGTCTTGTTCTTGTTGTAATTTACTGTGAATAGGTACACTGTACTGTTATTGTCTTGTTCTTGTTGTAATTTACTGTGAATAGGTACACTGTACTTTTATTGTCTTGTTCTTGTTGTAATTTACTGTGAATAGGTACACTGTACTGTTATTGTCTTGTTCTTGTTGTAATTTACGGTGAATAGGTACACTGTACTGTTATTGTCTTGTTCTTGTTGTAATTTACTGTGAATAGGTACACTGTACTGTTATTGTCTTGTTCTTGTTGTAATTTACTATGAATAGGTACACTGTACTGTTATTGTCTTGTTCTTGTTGTAATTTACTGTGAATAGGTACACTGTACTGTTATTGTCTTGTTCTTGTTGTAATTTACTATGAATTGGTACACTGTATTGGTACTGTCGTATTTATCCCATCCGTTATGTATGCAATTTGCTATGAATAGCTACATTATACTGTTATTGTCTTGTTTACCCCGTCCGTTATGTATGGAATTTGCTATGAATAGCTACATTATACTGTTATTGTCTTGTTTACCCCGTGCATTATGTATACAATTTACTATGAATAGATACGCTGTACTGTTATTGTCTTGTTTACCCCGTCCGTTATGTATGCAATTTACTATGAATAGCTACGCTGTACTGTTATTGTCTTGATTACTCCGTTCGTTCTCATGCAATTTACTATGAATAGGTACAGTGTACTGTTATTGTCTTGATTACTCGGTTCGTTCTCATGCAATTTACTATGAATAGGTACAGTGTACTGTTATTGTCTTGATTACTCCGTTCGTTCTCATGCAATTTACTATGAATAGGTACAGTGTACTGTTATTGTCTTGATTACTCCGTTCGTTCTCATGCAATTTACTATGAATAGGTACAGTGTACTGTTATTGTCTTGATTACTCCGTTCGTTCTCGTGCAATTTACTATGAATAGGTACAGTGTACTGTTATTGTCTTGATTACTCCATTCGTTCTCATGCAATTTACTATGAATAGCTACACTTTACTATTATTATTGTCTTGTTCTGATTGCAATTTACTATCAGTATATATACACTATGATGTTATTGTCTTCTTTACCCCGTTGGTTCTAATGCAGTTTACTATGAATAAATACACTGTACTGTTATTGTCTTGTTTGCCCTGTTCGTTCTGTATGGAATTTACTATGAATAGTTACACTGTACAGTTAGTATTGTCTCGTTCTGATTGCAATTTACTATGAATAGTTACACTGTATTGTTTATAGTCTTGTTTACCCTGTTCGTTCTTTATGCAGTTTACGATGAACAGCTACACCGTACTGTTACAGTCTTCATCACCCGAGTGTTCTGTATGCAATTTACTATGAATAATTTAAAATTTAATCTCATCATTCAAACTTGGATCTAAATGTTACAAAAATCAAAATAAGACCATGTATCTGGCAATTTAAAATGGGCATTATTGATATTATATATCGATTGTCGGGTAAGAGATGCCGCCTACTGATTAACGAGACATTTATTTGTTCTTAACATAAAATCAGCGTATTTAATTTTATAATAACGCCGTTTAAATTGATATTAATTATAAGTATTTACAGAACATTGGTTGAAAATGCAGAATTTTGGACTTTTTGAGTTATATATAGTATATACCGACAATCACCTATTTTTCAGACATCAGACTTGAATACTCAGATCAACTGTCATTCTTTTCGCAATCACGTAATTGTTCACACTTTGTTTGCTTCAGTATTGATCAGCAAAGCAAAAGCGTGAATCGTGTTTTAAAACTTTGAAAGCCAAATTCGTTCAATGCAAGTAAAGATCTTTGTTACAACGAACAATCAATCATCTTCAACTACCTTTATTCTCTCAGGATGTTTGGAACGCCGTTATATGTGAAACCAGCCTCCAAATTATTAACTAGTGGTTTCTGATATAGTTTAACTTGTACAGGTGTGTCTCAAATCAACTTAAAACGTTTCACTGATGCGATATGTTTTCTTCAAAAGGAAAACACGAAATACATAACGACTTGTATGACTATGCTACAATTCATTTGTATCATTTGGGAATAGCTGATTGAAAATTCGGAGTTGCAAAGTAAATTTATTAAAATTATATTAGTATCATGGTGATGGTAACGCCATGTTAGCTAGTATTATACATTTATATATGTACATCCCTATTACTTTCTCTATTACATTTAGAGTTTAATTGGCCTACCTCGACCACCTTTCCACACGCAGACCGGTATGCGAACCGTGTGCTTGGCAATATAGTCATAACAAGCCAATAAGGGAATGCGAACCATTCAGCATTGCCCAATACGTTTGCCAAAATCCCGCAAATTCGAAACAGACGGGAAAGCATGTCCCAGCAATTTTCCGATAAATGATTAAAGCCTGGTTTTTCTTAATCAAGCCTGGGAATTAGGAACGTCAAAGCAATCAATTGTGGTTGAAAACAAGCAGGTTTTGTGTTTACTTTCCTGGAAGCAACATGCTATATTAGACTGCTCTTGATGATAAAAATTCATCATCAGTTGTCAGTATTTAATTTCCTAGAACTCCGTTGCTCTCCGTCTCTCACATGCGTCCCAAACTTGAACCGATACAAATCTATATTTGACATCGGTGACGCAAAGAAAGCTGTTGCGAATCAGTAGAAAGAATGCAGATAGCTATCAAACTAAGGTGGTGTCAGCTATTAGTGAGGCTGAATTGATACCGCTCGATTTTCATACGCCCATTACTGGAAGCTGTGGATTACGTGTGACATTAAAACATTCCAAGCATATAATAGATTCCTGGGCTTTCACGTGTTGATATTGACAAGCATAGAAAGTAGATGCAATTAACAATCTGCCAAACTGGCTGAGACCTGCCACTTATAGTTCGGGTGCCAGCAAAAACAGACAGAGAACAAGCTTTTTAGAGTGGTCAATTTCAGTTCTGGTTTCCAGAGCATGTGCAGACTTTTAGAATGGTCAGATTGTGTCATCACTTTGCTCCTGATGGATACACAACCAACTTTTAGGAACAACAAAACACCATTTGACTGCTCAATTTCGATGGTTAGCCTGTGCTGAAGATACGCGCTATCTATCAGCGCTTTCCAAAGCTAATTACTCTTGTCGAGATATTTGGAAAGCAATTTTGGAACTTTGATAGCCTCGTGTTAGCTCTTTGCGGAAAACAAACATAGAAATATTGGTGTGGGACGAAGGCTCATGTACAGTGTATACAATATTCCTAATTTACGGGCAGAGTTCAGTTTGTGTTTCCAGTCATAAGATAACAGGCGGATAATCACGGAATATTAGGCGGCATCCAACTCAACACAAGTGCCCTATTCACACATCGAACCAAGGGCGGATTCTGAGGTATGCAGTGCAGTATGAAACAAAATGCTCACAGTTGTCAGTTGTTCATTTTCTGTTCGAAAATATAACTGAATTGGCACTGAAGGGAGAATTTCTGTGTTCTATATTTTCCTGTGCAAAATGTTCAAGCGCCATACCATACCAGCTTGTGGATTTACGAACAAACGTTTCAGGTAAGTAGTCTGTAGTAATACACTAGCGTGCCGGATGCTGAGAGAGAGAGAGAGAGAGAGTAGTTCCATGATCATACTCTCATATTTAAAAAAAAAATTATTCTTATGACAAATAGAAATATTGTTTTGCTCCTGGCTTTTGAGGGTGAACGCAGTTTTGTAATAACTTTTTTATGAAATATTTAAATGTCAAAAACATGCGCGACACAAATATTTTGTTTTTGAAAGGATGGAGGCTTAATTTCCTGTTAAGTTTAATACGTGTGAAGAACGTATGGATGTATATAATTTGTCAAACACAGACTCTGTGTCGAATTCAGAGGGCGTTCTGAACCTCATGTTTTTGTTTACAGAAAGTTACACTTTCAGCTGGCCATTTCAAATAAAACCAAACATTCCGTTCTCCAAATATAACCTAGTAGAAACGGAAAAATCTTGGACACGTCTCAGTGGAAGTTTTATCTAAAAGCGAAAAATACTACATAATAAAGACACATGTTTCTGTTCGTTGTAAATAAGTCTTGATGCACTTTTACTGCACTTGAAAATGTGGCAAATCAACCGAATCAGCTGATCTAGAATGGCCTGCCGTTGTTCTAGTCCACCCACCATTCACCATGAACTCCCACGCCTCAGCCTGAGATAGCTAAGTTAGGCAATGATTTTCGTGATTAAAACATATAGAAGCACTCTCTCTGCCCCGAAGCTGTCGTGAGCAGTGTTTTCTGGTTAGAAGTTCCCCAATTCACTCGTGATCCACGATTGCGTTGTCGTGGTCGATTAGGTATATTAGTGCATGCGAACCTGTCTGATAAGGTCACGTATTACATTTACTTCAATTGATATTTAAGTGACAAAGAGAGAGTCGAGGTTTGAGAAGGAAATTTTTTCTTGGAGGTTGAAATATCGAATTGTGAATGAGTAGGATCTCACAGACCTCGGTATACTGGTGGTTGATATTAATAAGTGGCCATACTAGTAGGTTTTACCATAATATGGGAGTTAACATTGGGCGTGCCATCGATTGAATGCTAAACATGTAGTTCGTTAATTACAATTATAAATACGTATGATTTATTTGCATGTATCTTTCGAGGCATTTACTTTGAACAGTTGTTTAAGGAAAGCAACATAGATTTTCAACAACACCGAGAGAATAATATGTAACCCTTCATGAAATAGGTATATCAGCGATTTTAAATCAAGGATCTCTCTCGCTGATTGGTTACCTTGAAATGATAATTTACACGCTACTCTTGTTATGAAATGATTACTGGTCTTGTGAAATAATGAGGAGCGATATGATTACTAGTCTTGTGAAATAATGAGGAGCGATATGATTACTGGTCTTGTGAAATAATGAGGAGCTATATGATTACTGGTCTTGTGAAATAATGAGGAGCTATATGATTACTTGTCTTGCGAAATAATGAGGAGCGATATGATTACTGGTCTTGTGAAATAATGAGGAGCTATATGATTACTGGTCTTGTGAAATAATGAGGAGCTATATGATTACTGGTCTTTACCTACTTTAAAACTATTAGGAACTATCGAATTTGTTCAAATTCCCTGGTTTTCAAAAACATGCTGTTTCTATTTTCTGCCACATCGTTTTGGCACGTGTACCTTTAAGTATAATAAGACCCAATTGCGGTAATGGGTTCTGAGGAATCTTTTGTCTCATTCCTTTTTTGCTTCCTTGAAAAACGGACAATTAGGGGTATTATATTCTAATTCTCATAGCATTCTGCAAGGGGGAAATCATGGAAGAATTGCTATGATTATCAGAAGGGAAAATACTATATTCTTCAAATTAATGAGTGCATTTCGATTGACATTGTTCACTTATATAAGCTGATGTTAACGTAAGTTGAACGTATTCATCGAACTATGTGAAAATTAGACGAGAAATGTTCAGAATAACTTTTATTTTTTCAGCAGATTGTAGAAATGTACTTGTTTATTGTCGAAAATAGCATTTTTGCTAACTTCTCAGGAAATGTGCACACAAACTGAGTAAACTGAGTAATTGTTGCCATTTCAAATACACTACAATAATTAAATTTCGTTGCAGAAATGTATCACTTGTCACATAGGAAGCAGTTTCTTTGAGTGTATATAGAATTCTATTGTCACCTAGGAAGAAGTTTCCTTGAGTGTAGATAGAATGCACACGAACAAGATCCTCTTCGAAATAAAAAGCGAGAAAAAAAAAGAAGAAAAAAAAAAGAAAAAAAAAACTGTCAAAACTCTCACAAACAACTACAGTAATACCTGTTTGCACTAAGATCTAATCTAGAATTCTCGTCCCCCGACCCCATCCCTTCAGAACTTCGCGCAATGTTGGCTGTAACTATAATTACCATCCCCACTCCTTCTGTGAAGTATCAAAAATAATTATCGGATATAATATTATAGTAAGAATGTTTTGGCGCCAAATAATACAACTATACTAATGCGCGTTGTACACACTACTCCATCGTCCAGTTAATTTTGTTTATTATAAATTCAAATTAATGTTTTCTTCCTTTTCTCCCCACATATCACATTGCATTTTCATATTCATTTTGCATAATGGGTGCTATGAGGATATAAACCAAAATGTCAGAGGGGTCAAAAACTCTCCTCAAGTTGACTCCTAAATTGAGTATGATAGATGTTGAACAAGGCAGCAGTTAAAAGCTCATCCATCTCTTGGGAACGCTAATCAAAAGTAAGACCATAACCACAAAATAACTCAGCCATCAATATTTATTAATGGTTTTTGATACACAGCATAGGTTGATCGAATCGGACACGTATAAAGATTGACAGACACACACACACTCTCTCTCTCTCTCTCTCTCTCTCTCTCTCTCTCTCTCTCTCTCTCTCTCTCTCTCTGGTAGTAATGATGATACCCTTGAATCAGATGCAAAAATTTTCAGTTAATCAGCAACAGCGTTCGGAAATTATCTCTTCCTTATTTGTTACATAAAGCCAAAGAAGCTATTCACTTACAAGAAATTCAACGCATATTTCTTTTAAGAGACTGCCTAGAGGAAAGCAGTTCGATGATTTAAGATTAGAGATGTCTAATACCACCGATCAAAGGAAAGCAGTTCGATGATTTAAGATTAGAGATGTCTAATACCATCGATCAAAGGAAAGCAGTTCGATGATTTAAGATTAGAGATGTCTAATACCATCGGTCAAAGGAGAATGGATACGACTATTATTGAAACAAGTTCTATAATGTTTCCTTAGATTCCATGCCCGGTCCATGCAAACTTCGGTTTACATCGTATCAACGCATGAGTTTGTTTCCATGCCCGGTCCATGCAAACTTCGGTTTACATCGTATCAACGCATGAGTTTGTTTCCATGCCCGGTTCATGCAAACTTCGGTTTACATCGTATCAACGCATGAGTTTGTTTCCATGCCTGGTCCATGCAAACTTCGGTTTACATCGTATCAACGCATTAGTTTGTTTCAATGCCCGGTCCATGCAAACTTCGGTTTACATCGTATCAACGCATAGGTTTGCTTCCATGCCCGATCCATGCAAACTTCGGTTTACATCGATTTAACGCATGAGTTTGTTTCCATGCCCGGTCCATGCAAACTTCGGTTTACATCGTATCAACGCATGGGTTTGTTTCCATGCCCGGTCCATACAAACTTCGGTTTACATCGTATCAACGCATGAGTTTGTTTTCATGCTCGATTCATGCAAATTTCGGTTTACGCCATACCAACGTATGGGTTTGTTTCCAGCCCAGTACATGCAAATTTCGGTTTACGTCATATCAGCGCATAGATTTGACTTCAACATTTGTTGTTGGTGTTTTTGTTGTTGTGTACTAAAATGAAAACGACACTGGCATTGATGTATCGAAAGTTATGCGCTCTTTGTGTATGGATGATTCAAAGTTCAAAATTTGGAAACAATTGAACGGACTGCCTAGGAAGTCCAGGAAATATGCTAATACTGTAAAAGACGTATATGTAAACGTACAATAACGCAATCTATGCTGATAGAACGTCAATATAACAAGGTGTGTGTTCGTCTGTGTGTGTGTCTAATGAATTTTGTGAATAAATTATGTTATTTGGCTATGACATTGATCAGTACCATTTCTACCCGTGTCGTTGTACTGTAGTGCTCCCCTGGCATTTCTTGATGATCACTCCTAAATATAGAAGAAAGAACAGTGTAATATTCAATTTAGGAAAATAAACTTATGACCATTTCGTTCATTTGTTTGTGATGCTGTTGTTGACTGGAGCATGCAATTTATTTCTCCTTCAGGGTTGTTTTGGTTTGTTTTGTAGTCAAATGAGTATCTCTTTTCGTCTTCAAAAATTGATATCATCCCGCATTTTCACCGAATCAATAGATATATTGTGTATTGAACATCCCTAGCAGTGTGCTCAGTAGTTTAAAGTTAATGCTTGGAAGTAATCTACTAGTATACAGTAAATTTCGCATTAAGAATGGTTTTATGACATCTGGTCTTACCTTAACGTAATGGGAATGAGGCTTGCACCAAGTTGTGCATATCCAAAAAATCAGTTCCAAAGCAGGATTGTTGTCTGCGGGCACAATGCCGAATTCAGGAACAACTGGACTTAATAAACGTCACACTTCGTTGTATTAAAGATGTTTTGAGTATGCTGTCCCTATAGGAGATTCGATTGACTGACAATTAATATCAGAGTATAATTTTAATAAACTTTTTATAAGACGAATCGCAGACCAGTTTGGGTTCATGGAAGAAGTATGACATATTTTCCATATCAAATTTAGACGTAATTTCCTAATTATGTTCTTGGGAAAATTTACCAGGTTGGATTACACTATTACTGCAAAATTAGTCTCCATCATTAGTTGAATATATGTTCACGGACACGGACGAGTTTATTTAAACATAAATAAGAAAAAATGAGTTCTCTAAAAATAACTGAAGTAAAATATTTTATTAAACATCAAATTTAATACTTTAACAAGTTCAGCGTACTAAAGTCTGTATTTGATGCAACTTCTTATCTCTCAGTATGATAGAAAAGGCAATTATAAGTGTGTATTACCTTGATAGAAAAGGCAATTATAAGTGTGTATTACCTTGATAGAAAAGGCAATTATAAGTGTGTATTACTTTGATCAGTAACCTATACTTTCGAACGGAAGTATCCACCATAAATCCCCGGATGTGCACATATAGCTCTGTCTACTTGCACTTTTCTATCACAAAACATTGGTGAGGTTAAGGGTCATGTGGAAGATTCTATTCGTTAACTACGAGGTAGATATTATGAGGTTTCTGCTTTCAAGTTCAAATTACATTTTGGAGAAGCATTGGCTTAGTGTTTAGCGTGCTGGCTTCGACTCGCGACCAGGAGTGTGCGACTTCAAATCCTCAACAGTCAAGGCGAGGTCGGCCGATGTAGTTTTTCTCTGGGCAAAACACTTTATTCCAATTGACTTGTCACTGTATCACCTTTCATGTGTCCATGTATCGCTAAACACTAATCAATCTATCAATCAGTCACATTAACTTTACATATTCGCATATGCAGGTGCCAGTTGAGTGTAAAGGAACGAGATGACCAACCACATCGGATAGTTTTGCCTTTGAAGCATGAACTCAGAAAACGAATACCGGAATGCAGGCAATAGACTGATCCAAATAACCTTTTGCCATGTAATTAATCTGTGGTCAGATCGTACATGGCGGAATCAGTAAGCTACTCAATAATTTTGAGTAAGTTGCAATTCAGCATTAGAATCATGCAGCCACCGTCCGTTGCAGAGTGTGATGAAAGGTATGACATTTTTCATACTATTCCCTGTATCGAATACTTGGATATATCAACCATTGAAACTAAGTCAATACTAACTAAAATACTGTGACGTGTTGCTGGAAAAAGCGGGTGTATAGTATAAGAGATTTTAAGAAGACGCATATTTAATTACTTGCACGAGATGTCACATTGATAAATAATACAATAGTTCGTATTTTGGAGCAGTGAATGCTATAATCCCATTAACATGTTAAATATTCTGGCATATGGTCTACCTTTCTTGGCATATGTGACCCTTCGTGATTGACGCTTTCGCATTTTTTTAAACGCAAGCATTGCATGAAGATAAGCACATAGTTTTCTAATTTCTTACGTGAAATGATTTCTGAAGCTATATTATCTTAAAATGCAGCTTTAATGCATTTATGTTTATCTTTATCACCAGTTAACAAATATCTTAAGTGCTTACAAATATTTAAGGCATTTACATGGCGTATAAATCATGTCACATTCAGGGACATTATAATTCCTTTCAGAAACCACAAAATGAAAAGAGTGATATAAATGTTCGCAAAGAAAATTCTTAGGTTATGTAATAAATAAATACATAAATATAAGCAAAAAGATCTATAGTTGTTCTACCATGATTCACTTTCTAGGTGATTTGTTAGCAGATCCGTGCTTGACATGTCGAGTCTACGCTAGACAGTTACAATGTGCGTACCCCTATTAGTAGTATCGGTGAAGAGTTGGGTTACTAAAAATTCTATGCAAAATGCAAAGGACAGTTACAAACGACTGAGTTTTTGGTTAATTCATAAACCTGCAGGGCATCTGTTGATTTCGACGAAAACTTGAAAGATATTGAGGTAGTGTGTGTGAGAGAGAGAGAGAGAGAGAGAGAGAGATTATAAAAACACCATGTCTTTTCTTCCAGCTCTATAGCCATAAACACATCATTATATATTGCAAGTAAATTTGGATTTTTCACACTCTGTAGTGCAGACACTTTAAAGGTAATTGAGCAGAGCATTTATTGGAAGGAATACACTCTACTCTAAGATAGTCAACAATCTCATTTAATGTCACAGTGTATAGTATGACTGACAGAAAACAGGAAATAGGAGAGCCGAAATTGACCAGTTGCGTCACTCCTTACATTAGAGTTCCATTCACCTTCCATTTTGACTAATACCACTTCTATTTTACTACTCTGTGTCTTTGCGTTTTTTGTTCTCGGATTAATGTGTCAGACTTGCTTATGGGACGAAATTCTTCTCTCTCTCTCTCTGCTTGTCTGTATGTCTGTCTGCCTACCGAAAGTCGACTGGGCTGTCTGTCAATATTTTATGCCTGTACCTATGTCCATTGCTAAGCCTACTGACCCACCTTCATACCTACCCAACTAGCTGTCCACGTACCCACCTACCTATCTGTTATATATATCAGGCCGGATGTTTATTGGCCCATATTAGGTCGATCAGTCATGAAGGGGGCCCCCCGGGGGATGGGCCGAGTGGCGCTCGTCTTTACAGATCACTGACGTCTCACCTCTGTCTGCGTGGGTTCGAGTCTCTGCTCAGCCAACATGGGTATGTGATAAAGGGTGCCAATAGCTTCCCGTGGGTCGATGGTTCTTCCCGGGATATTCCCTGGTTCTTCCTCCACCAAATATACTGTCCGCCGTATATAACCTATCATGTGCTGAAAAATGGCGTTAAACCCACAAAAGCAAAGCAATCAATCATTCATGAAGTATCCTAGCATTTAAACATATTGAGAATTTCTTGGTAATGTACAATGGTTGCAAGATACCGTTGAACTAGAATCCAATATATAATCATTAACAATATGAGAATATGCTTTTCCACTCATGACATCGTCAGGTTTTGTACAAAAGTGCGGGGCAAGAGAATGTGAAAGTTGTTAAGCGGGGAAATAAATCTTAGAAGGTATTCAGCGCATAAAACAAGACAGCATGTGTTTTTGGCATCCTGGTTTCTTCTTAATAAACAAGCAAGAATCTCCTGATAGGCAAAATAGTGAAAATATGACAAAGAACTAGTAGAATTCATCTAGTTATAGCTTTATCAGATTTCCATGTTTCTATCCTCCCGGCTGCCTAATTATATCCCGATTACTTCACTCTGTATGCTCATTAAAAAGAGTGGAATGTACATCTGGCAAATTATATATGTAGCTTACCAACCATTTGTCTATGTTTCTAATCCTCAATGTGTCTTTTGCTTTTGTTACTCTCTCTGTCTGTCACTTGTTTGTCTCCATGTATTTTCTTTATTTAATATAATTCACTTTATTATTACCCTCATGTGTATATCATGGTACAACATCATAGGTACGACGTGTATATCATGGTACAATATAATAGGTACGATGTGTATATCATAGAACAACATATTAGGTAAAATGTTTATTATATAGTACAACATGTTAGGTAAGATGTGTATATCATAGTACAGCATATTAGGTAAGATGTGTATATCATGGTACAACATAATAGGTACGACGTGTATATAATGGTACAACATAATAGGTACGATGTGTATATCATGATACAACATATTAGGTAAGATGTGTATATCATAGTACAACATGTTAACATAACATAATAGGTACGATGTGTATATCATGCTAGAACATGTTAGGTAAGATGTGTATATCATAGTACAGCATATTAGGTAAGATGTGTATATCATAGAACAACATATTAGGTAAGATGTATATATATATATATATATATATATATATATATATATATATATATCATAGTACAGCATATTAGGTAAGATGTGTATATCATAGCACAACATATTAGGTAAGATGTGTATATCATAGTACAGCATATTAGGTAAGATGTGTATATCATGGCACAACATATTAGGTAAGATGTGTATATCATAGTACAGCATATTAGGTAAGATGTGTATATCATAGAACAACATATTAGGTAAGATGTGTATATCATAGAACAAGATATTAGGTAAGATGTGTATATCATAGAACAACATATTAGGTAAGATGTATATATATATATATATATATATATATATATATATATATATATATATATATATATCATAGTACAGCATATTAGGTAAGATGTGTAAATCATGGTACAGCATATTAGGTACGATGTGTATATCATAGTACAACATATTAGGTAAGATGTGTATATCATAGTACAACATATTAGGTAAGATGTGTATATCATAGTACAAATAGTACAACATAATAGGTACGATGTATATATCAGAAGTTTTAATATTAGAAAAGTGATATATATATATATATATATATATATATATATATATATATATATATATATATATATATATATATATATATATATATATATATATATATATATATATATATATATATATATATGGGAACCTGAGAATATTTTAATACTTTTACTGGTATTTAATAGTTGATTATATTACAAAACATTTGAACTAGAAACACAATAACCGGAAGAGAATCTATATCATTTGGAAAGTACGAATACAATAACATATACAGTAGTTTCTTCTGTATCTATCTACATGTCTTCCTATCAGTGTTTTTGCACATAACTATTTTCTGTGTGTGTGTGTGTGATGACTTCAGACAAAGTGACTGTAGACAGTGATTGCAATTGCAAAGTATCTTTAGGCTTAGTTTTGAGAACGGGGGAGGGGGGATATGAGGATGACGATGATTAATTGACTCCTGATGCAGAGCTTCAACAAAGGCAATACGTTTCTCTTTTTTTCTTCTTCATAGGTATAATAAATCACTATCTATTCCAAGACTTTTAATTTTTGTTGAGGATAACGCCAATTTTCCGTTACTTGTGTACAATTCTTTCGACGTGAGAGATTGTAGAAGGTAATTGAGCAGATCACCTCGTGGGAGGCTGGTAGTTCTCATGTAGCAAAGTGACCCGCTGTATCTCGCGCCGAAATTTGTTTTCAACACTGCGTCGGGACGGAACACTACCAACAAAATCTGAATGTGTACTTGTAATACCTGATGGGTGATTGAGCTTATGTAATTTCATTTCAAGAGTAGTGTAATTCTCTAATTGTTGTCAGTTATGTGTCATTTTCCCCAGCATTTTATCTATCAGTAAACGCGATAACTGGTTAAAAACCTATGGTGCTGATTCAGTGGAATGATGCCCCCCCCCCCCCCCCCCCAAGTGTTTTGCTCAGTTACCTTTCGCTTCACTTTTTGCACCAATTTAAAATTATCTGTAACACAATCAACATATTCTGCAATAAATTATGTCTATAAAGCAGAACCACCCCACCCCACCCCCACACACAAAAAAAGAGAAAAGAAAACAGAGAGAAAATATATGTCTGTTTCGTTTTGGGTGGTTTTATGACGGTTTACGGGATATGGCTGTTTCGTTTTTGGAGGTTTTATGACGCTTTACTGGACATGAACACTTTGAAGGTTATGTTGTGCCTATGCAAGTCGAGTCAAGTGCCTTGACTAAGGCCACACCACGGTAACCGATATGGACTGATCCAATAATGGGAATCGAACCCAGATCATTCTGGTCACGAGTGCATTTTCTGAAGGAGTCCACAGTATCATATCTTGCAAGTATTTTCCTAGTTCATAATTGCCCCTGATTTCGTTGTATAAGTCATGACGTATACGCAATGAAAATGTTTAGGCCTTTTGATTCGTAACCAATATTCTGTATCAAAGGAAAAGACAGGAGGAAAAAAAAAACACAACAAAGATTGGATTACTCTCTTACAAGCCAAAATAAGTTCTTAAATTTGCCTTTATTTTGACGTACACAGTTATTTGTTGCAATCGATTTATTTATTTAGTTAGGTAATTACTTAGTGTGTAACTTGGCACGGTGCTAGATCAGAACGTTCAATATTTGTTCAAAATTTTTATAGCAAAACGGTAATATTGATTAGCAGCATATCAGGCACCGAAATATAATAAACATGTCATGCAGACATGTGAAATAATGCCCTTTGTTTATATATTGATATATTTGCACACAAACATCCATAGCAAACCTACTAAAAACGAACTTACCGTATATGCTCACGTATAAGTCGATACCAACTGCGAGTATATACGGTATCTACCCCACAAAAAACCTTATCTACCCAACGAGAAAACCTCAGCTAGCTCACGAAAAAACCATAGCTTGAAATCTTGATAATTGCGGTAGAACTTTTCATATAAAATCATTGCACATTACATTTTACTTTCTTTATCCATACTGTTATTTTTATTTTATATAATGTTTTCCTGCTGACTTTTTTATTCTTTGATATACGTTAAACTAGAAACTTTAGAAAGGTATGTTATCGTTTTTGTCTCCTTTTAACAATTTATGTAAATGTTATACTATTGAAAGACCTGAACTATTACCAACGTGATCTCAGTTCTGTTCACTTTGTGATATCTTTATTGAAAATTCATAATAAGTTGATGTAAATAGAAGACACCCACCCAACAGCAATAAAAAAACCAACCAACCAACCAAACAAACAAACAACATAGCTTTGCCCACAACAAAACAGTCGTCTTCTTACCACATTCATACAAATATACCCATTCCAAAATGGTGGCCATGCCAGCAATAAATGTATGTAATCGATAATATTTAACGTATGCGATGCACTTGCCTTTTTTTTTTTCTTTTGACAAGTTTAGGAGCAAGCAAATATTGCACAGAAATGTGCGTAAATCTTTATTAAAGGAAGGAGTTCCAGGTGCCGGGTTAAGTCTACCCAATTATACAGACTTAAATTTGTATTTTCAATACAGTCTTGTATATGTTGGTTTCGTCCTATGCAATTATACCGTCTACTGATTTTGTCGAAAGGCACATCTAAACACTATTTCTGGCACATGCCGACACATCGTCGCAAGCAACGGGCGATAATCCCCTTCACTCCTTTATCAACCGTGGCAGCTTGTGCTGAGATTTCCTCGTTTTTCATGATTACGCAAAAACACAAAATACGTCCTCTGATCCAAATCAGATCTCCACAGTCCTACGTGAAGTGGAGAATAATTTTAATCAGATTGACAAAATACGTCGTTAACAACACAATGCAACAATCTTGTACACGCACCAACACATCTGCCCGTTGTATCGATAGATAAGTGCCGGTAATTGGAAGAGGAACTTTGATTGGCTCATTCAAACAGGGTGAAAGGTCATTTTGGGTCCAATGGCGAGAAAAATTGACTCGTGCTCGGAGTGAATGGTTACGCAGGTTTATGCATATTCATGAGAAACGAGTAAATATCTGCACAGGCGGCCACGGGTGATACATGTGTGAAGCGGCTTATTGCCCGTGACTTGCGACGATGATGCAGACAATGTTTGGTAATTTTGTAGCACGACAGAAATTATGTTTTATATCTTGTTGGCAAGAATATCTTCCCAGTTAGTAAACCTCTCCTGCTAACTATCTTTTTTTTTTTGAAAAAGGAAACTTCAATACGAAAATCCTGCAAATAAATTTGAAGTGATCGATTCCGGGGAGCTTAAATTAATTTTACTGAATCACTTCCATGTTTAGAACCAACAATATTTCCTCATTATGTATGGTTTTACTTCATGAGTTCTTACGCACAAATTACATGGATTGTTTTAGCCTGATAAATCACTGGGTTTTTTGTACTTTATGAACTTTTACGCACAAATTACATGGATTTTTTTGCCTGATAAGTCAATGGTTTTACTTCATGAGTTTTTACGCACAATTTACATGGATTATTTTGCTTGATGAGTCACTGGTTTTACTTCATGAGTTTTTACGCATAAATTACTTGGTCACTTTTGCCTGATAAGTCACTATTTTTGCTTAATGAGTTTTTACCCACAAATTACATGGATTATTTTGCCTGATAAGACACTGGTTTTACTTAATGAGTTTTTACGCATAAATTACATGGTCACTTTTGCCTGATAAGTCACTATTTTTGCTTAATGAGTTTTTACCCACAAATTACATTAATTATTTTGCCTGATAAGACACTGGTTTTACTTCATGAGTTTTTACGCATAAATTACATGGTCACTTTTGCCTGATAAGTCACTATTTTTGCTTAATGAGTTTTTACCCACAAATTACATGGATTATTTTGCCTGATAAGACACTGGTTTTAGTTAAAGAGTTTTTACGCATAAATTACATGGTCACTTTTGCCTGATAAGTCACTAATTTTGCTTAATGAGTTTTTACCCACAAATTACATGGATTATTTTGCCTGATAAGTCAATGGTTTTGCTTAATGAGTTTTTACGCATAAAGTACATGGTCAGTTTTGCCTGATAAGTCAATGGTTTTGCTTAATGAGTTTTTACGCATAAAGTACATGGTCAGTTTTGCCAGATAAGTCACATATCATTTCGACCCATCTCATTATCCCAGCACATTTTGAAGAAAAGGCGGGGAGTATGTTAACCTGACCGTCAGGACGTGCGTACGCGCGTGAGTAGTTCGAAAAACTCCCACGTCATTCAAGATAGAGACTTGAACCTTTGGGATATGACTGGCGATGGTTAGTATATGTGCACAACGGTTTTAAAATTTTGAAACAACCACTGGGGTTGGGGCTAGGGAGTGGGGTTGTTTTACATAAATTAAAAATAACTTCCAAATTATGAGACTTACATGTCTGAGAATTGGCGTGTTTGTGTGTGTGTGTGATGATCGACCAGAATGTCAACCTATATCAGATGGGAGTTTGAATGGGACCCCAGGGCCATGCCATAGGGGCATACAGTTGTGGTGTGTATGATCTAGGACCCCATTGTCAACATATGTCAGATGGAGGTTTAAATTGGATTCCTGGGTTATGCCCCGGGGGGCAAACAGTTTTGGCCTCTCGGTCGAAAATTAAAATCTGTTGAGATGTTCAAGATATAATTATATATGCACTTAACTGAGCGTGAAAAGACGAATTCAGATGTGCAGCTGACCTTTGCACCTGGATCTCATTCTTACACCCAGGGTCTTAGCCTCGGCCACAACATAGAACTACCCCATCCCTGGAGCCAAATATACACTTACTGGGCATGAAAAGATGAATTTACACATGCAACCGACTTGCGCGTTATGAAAGAGTTATTATGTGTACACCAGGTATTCACAATGAATGTGTACAAAGAATGAGTACAAATAATCAGTACAAAGAATGTGTACAATGAATGTGTGCAATTAATGTGTACAATGAATGAGTACAATAATCCATTCTTCTTAGATGCACCAGGCCCTGATAAATATTTAAATGAAAGGCGAAACTACTAAGTCCCTTGGTATTCAGTGTGGATAGGATACAATAGTGCTGCATCCTTGGTATTCAATGTGGATAGGATAAAATCGTGCTTGCATCCTTCCGCTAAATAGTTCCTTTGTCGTCTTTAAAATAAATTATTCTTAAAATCATCATTATGCATCCATTTCTGCAAAATCATTTAATGCTCCTTTGTTTTATTTTTTATTCTTTAATTATACATAATTTGTAATGTTGCAACATCTCTGCATGCCTTCAGTGACTCCATAATGGAATATCAGATTAATATATTTTAAATTTTTTTCTTGTTTCGGCTTTTTTTTTTGTTTTTTTTTTAATTTAATGTAATTCTGCGATTTGTATTACCTGAAGAGATACATTTGCAGTGGAAATAATTCATTATTTGCTGGCCATGAAATATTCATGAAATGTATTGTGCGTGCTCTTTACTTTTTCGGCATCCAGTAGAAGCGGGATGGGTAATTGCTATGCAACTGATGGTATCTTTCCGATGAAATAACTACAACGGTAAGGTTACCGATGATTTGAATTTCTTTTTGTCAGCGTTGGAAGTAACCCAGTTTTTGTGTACACCTCAAAGATACATTATTCGAATCATCCAGCACAATATCTGCTGTAAAACTTTTTCTTTACTGAGAAATCTTAACTGAATAATGTTGTTTGTGATATATCATGATTCAGTCATGCCCTTTCGACCAATATCATGCACTTGATATGAGATATACTCAGTGCATATCGTTGTATGTGATATGTCAGGATTCAATCATGCCATCTGGACCAATATCATGGGCTTGATATGAGATATATTCACTGCATATCGTTTTTTGTGCTATGTTATGATTCAGTCATGCCCTCTGGACCAATATCATGCGATTGATATGATCTGTCAAAATAAAAAGTTAACTTTCCCACTTACAGTGAAATTTAACCGCAAGATTAAATTTTTTTTTTTTTTTTTTTTTTTTTTTTGGGGGGGGGGTAATTAATTTCAAAGCCGCAATTTAAATTCTTGAAGATAAAACGGACATAAGATGTTTACATTTGATGACTCATGAAATATTTACACAACGAGACCATTTTTCATGAATTTTCGACAGGTTGCAACGCCATTAATAGCTTCACCGTGTCAATCAACCTCACTGTGAATCTCGTAATATATTCACGAAAGACCAAATACCAGGGTCTCTAGCTGTTGTTCAGCTTGCCAGGTGTGGGTACAGGGTGACCAGCTGTTGCTAAGTATGCCGGGCGTTGGTACAGGGTGACCAGCTGTTGCTAAGCATGCCGGGCATGGGTACAGGGTGACCAGTTGTTGCTGAGCATGCCTGGCGTGGGTACAGGGTGACTAGCTGTTGCTAAGCTTGCCGGGCGTGGGTACAGGGTGACCAGCTGTTGCTAAGCATGCCTGGCGTGGGTGACAGCATAGTATTGCATAACATTGGTAGCAGTCCAATGAGCAAACTAATAAGGTCTCACAAAGCATACTAATATATATATATATATATATATATATATATATATATATATATATATATATATATATATATATATTGTTACGGAATCAAGCCTCCTTTACCTTTTTTATAATGATTTAATTTACTAATTTATGATCTCTGCTTTTTGTCTAAACAAAGGTTAGCATATCAGTATAGATACGACTACTGCTCGATCAATAAGTGGTCGCATGATCAATTGCGCGGGAAAAATGAAGTTGACCTAGCTCTGTATTTTTGGAAATCAACATTGAAAGGTCACATTCCATTCTGAATCAATATTATGTTTACTCTTTAAGATTTTAGTACACTAGACCTTTGGGTAAATGACGCGTAACCTAGTTCCTGATTGGTTCTTAGAGGGTTGTGTTATTTTGAAATACCATGTTTTTAAAGACGGAGAAAGGGTATTCCCTTTTAATTCTGCGCACTTAGTAAAGATATATAGGGAATAATCTTGGGAATTATCATTCTTTGCAATTGCTTGAAAGAAGAGGGGTTATTGAAATTATTCAGTTCAGTGTGGAATTTATTTAATTAGTAATTCATCTGAATTACTATACAGCTCCGTGGAATTATCGGACATTATTCTAAAACTTGTGAGATTCCAGACTTGCAAGGATTATTTTGGATTATATCAGAACTTGTCAGCTTCAGCACAGTACAGGTTATTTTCATTCGAAATACTTCATCCGGATTACTCGGATTAACATCAGGAAGTGAACTTTAAAACATTTTAGGACTTTTTAGGATATTCTATGCTGTAAGTTATTTTAATTCTTTCACTTTGATTGTTTGTTGAACTATTTTAATTCTTTTAATATTTTAGGAAATTAAAGTTTTGCATTTTAAACTTGAAAGCTTGTTTGTGTCTTTTATTCTGTTACATTACCCCTAGAGTCGTAACAGGATAAATTGGGGGCTCGTATTACGGGATTAGAAATTAGAATAATTTCGGGATCCAAATTTAAATATTTTGAAATTTAGATTTAATTAAATATTTTCGAAGTTTTAATATTTCAGAGATTTTGATACTTCGGAAAGTTTTCTTTTTGGGATTTGAATTTCATTGTTTGAAATTTTAGTGGTTTTTTGATTTCCAGATTAAGAAATAAAGAGAAACTAACAGGCTTTCATAATGACATCCAGAGTAGAGAGTTTCTTAGCTGATCCTACCCAGGAGAAATTTGAGTCCTTAAAGAAGGACGAATTACTTGAAATTGCTCAACATTATAGTCTTACTGAAGCAAAGGCTTCCATGTTGAAGCAGGATATTAGAAGTATCTTGATTCAATATTTGGTACAATCAGGTATTTTTGAAGAGGGGGTTTCAAGTGTTAAGAAAAAATCTCCGTCTGGTTTGGGAAAGAAATTACAGATAGCTAAGGACATAGAGATTGAAAAGATCAAACTTCAATGGGAACAGATGCAGATGCAGGAAAGAAGGGAAGATAAGGAAAGGGAAATACAAAGGGAGGAAAAGGAAAAGATTAGGGAAAGGGAGGAAAAGGAAAAGATTAGAGAAAGGGAGGAAAGGGAAAGACAAAAAAGAAGGGAAGATAAATTAAGAGATAATGAAAGAGAAATTCAGAAGGAATTAAGAGAGGGAGAAATAAGAGAGAGGGATAAACAAAGGGGAATAGAGAAGGAATTAAGAGATAATGAGGAAAGAGAGAGAGACAAAGTTAGAGAATTTCAGAATCAAAATTCTGACAGAGAATTCTGATTAAGGGAATTAGAATTGACCAGCAAAGGGCACTCTCATGGCAATCAGGGTTCATACTTTGATTTGGCCAAACATTTGAGACAGGTTCCCCCTTTTAGAGAAAAGGAGATGGACAAATATTTTCTCAGTTTTGAGAAAATTGCCGAGAATCTGGAATGGCCAAAAGAGAAGTGGACCTCATTATTGCAGAGTGTGTTAACTGGCAAAGCTAGTGATGTTGGCACCTAACCCTATACTGCACTCTCATCTGAACAATCTGCTGATTATGAAGTGGTCAAAGAATACATTTTAAGAGCTTACGAGTTGGTACCTGAAACTCATCGTCAAAACTTTAGAGAATGTAAAAACGAAACAAATCAAACTCATGTAGAATTTGCTTGGGAAAAGAAACGTTTGTTTACAAGATGGTGTACATCTAAGAAGGTTGAAGGCAATTATGATAATCTTGAACGACTGGTATTGATTGAAGATTTCAAGAATTGTGTCAGTGATGATATTAAGATGTATCTTAATGAGAATGGAGTTGAGACTTTAGAAAAGGCAGCCATCACAGCTGATGAATATTCTTCAATACACAAGGTTCCATTGATAACTAAAACTTTTCCTCAACAATCTTATGTTAAGAAATTATTTCAAACTCGTTCAGGAAATTTCAGACCTCAGGGTGATGTGATTGTAAAGAATCAAAATTCTGATAGGGAATATCAGAAAACCTTATCTCTGCCCACGTGTTCATATTGTAAGATGAAGGAACACGTTATTTCTGATTGCTTAAAGTTGCAATTTAGGCCTCAGAATTATAATAGAGCAGTTCCAAATGCTCTAGTTATCAAGAAGTCAAGGTCAGGGTCATTTATCAATGAGGATATTTGTTTGGAGGCTAGCTTACCTCAGTCTGATTTTATAATGAAGAATTACGAACCATTCATGTCGAAGGGTTCTGTGTCACTTGTTGGTGACTTGGATAAGGCTACTCCTATTAAGATATTTAGAGATACAGGAGCTTCTCAGAGTCTATTGTTAGATAGTACTTTGCCGTTTTCTGAGAAGTCTTCTACTAGTGAAAGTATATTAATACAGGGGGTAGATTGTGGATATGTTAATGTCCCTCTTCATTGTGTTAATTTGTCATCAGACTTAGTTTCGGGACCTGTGACCATAGGAGCAGTGGCTTCTTTGCCTATTAAGGGCATCCATTTATTACTAGGTAATGACCTAGCTGAAGATAAGGTCGTGGTTAATCCGCTTGTAACTAACAAGCTTAGTATGGATCAAAGAGTTGATCATATTGAAGTAGAAATCCCTAGTTTAAATCCAGCTTGTGAAGTTACTAGAGCTATGGCAAAGTATGCTCTTGAGAATATTGTTGATGAACAGGATGTATTTCCTTTAGCGGATACCTTTGTGGGTCAGGCTTTTCATGAGGTCACTTCTGCTCCTCAATCTAGTATTGATAGTGATACTCTTTCAACTACTATGTCTCATAAAAATAGTCAGGGTGTAATAAGACAAGCACTAGATGTCTTACAACAGGGAGATTCGGATATCTCCTGTTTGTTTCAGGGGGCTATGACTGAAACTGAAGCCACGCAAGAAGGTACTTGTTATTTCTTGACGAGTGAAGTCCTTGAACGGAAACAGAGATTGCTTAGGGTAATTGCTGGTGATGAGTGGTCAGTTGGTAAAATAGTAGTTCCTAGATACTATCGTCAGGAATTACTTAGTGTAGTCCATGAAACGTCGTTGTCTGGTCGTTTAGGAATAAATGAGACTATGTTAGGCAACCAATACTTGTCGGCGAAGTGTGCGTCTACAAGTTTTATAAAAGCTATTCCTTTGTGGAATATTAAAACTGAGACCATAGTGAGAGTTTTGGTCGGGATTTTCACACTGTTTGGTCTTCTGAATCTGATATTATATCAGACTTTAGAACGAATTATTGTAACATATTGTTATGAGATTGTATATAATTGGGAATTGTTGTGGAACAGGAAGGGAGTAGGTTGAAGGTTTCCAATTTTTGTTGTTTGCTGCGAGGGGTCAGTGTAGGAGTTTTTTTTGTCGGATAATAGAGTATTAGTTTTGCTACCTATACCCCAAAAATCCTCTTTATGTTAAGTATTTTGGTCCTTATACTACTGACAAAAGGTTAGGGAATTTAAGTTATTATTAATACTTCTGGGAGGAGAAAGCAGAAACAACCTTGTCAAAATGTTAGAATGTTAGAACAATATGTAGATAGAGATAGCCATATAAATTATCGATTACTTTAGTAGCACTTGTCTCACACATTGAAGATTTGAATGACGATGAGAAATCTGAAGAGATGATTTGAAGTCACTACACTTTGCACATACTGCCGCCTGAGATTTACCAACTGAAATAGTTGATAGAAGAAACTGAATATTTATTTACAGACATTCTACACGAACCAAATAAAAGTGACTGGAGTTTACCATGTTTCAGTGCAGAAACAAAATAACACTTTCTGTACATGTATAGAGTATAGAAAATAAATAGAGTCACCGGGACATATTCATTTCCAGTTTCTAGACGAGATTGGAAATGACTAATACGTCGCAAGAAATTGACCTATTGAAGGGATTATACCAAAATTCACTTACGGAGAGAAAGAAAAATTTGCATTCACGACTCCAGAACTTTACCTATACAAAGTCGTACCATTTGGGATGAAGGTTCCCCAAGTTTCCAACGTCTGATGAATATAATAACATCCGAATAGAAATTGCGATGCATACATCGATGATGTCATCATTTGCAACGACATGTGGCAAAATAGAACCATTCTTCAAGAGATTCAGCGTAGCGAACCTAATCATCAATATTAAAGTGACTTTTATCGTGCCAGTGTTACCTTTTCAGGGCATGATTGTGAGACCTGGACAAATAAAATCAATAGAAGCTAAGGTTACGGCTATTTCTTAGTAAAATTTAATCGATGATGTATTTTCATGTGTATAATACCACCGTTACACTGTTTTGTATACATGACTGTATCATGTATTCATTTTTTTTTTTTTTATTTAATTACTTGTATGTTGGAAGTACATATTAAAAAATAAGTTTTTATTGCATAAATCCTTATTTTTTCCGTTGATGAGGGAGGGTGTTACGGAATCAAGCCTCCTTTACCTTTTTTATAATGATTTAATTTACTAATTTATGATCTCTGCTTTTTGTCTAAACAAAGGTTAGCATATCAGTATAGATACGACTACTGCTCGATCAATAAGTGGTCGCATGATCAATTGCGCGGGAAAATGAAGTTGACCTAGCTCTGTATTTTTGGAAATCAACATTGAAAGGTCACATTCCATTCTGAATCAATATTATGTTTACTCTTTAAGATTTTAGTACACTAGACCTTTGGGTAAATGACGCGTAACCTAGTTCCTGATTGGTTCTTAGAGGGTTGTGTTATTTTGAAATACCATATTATTAAAGACGGAGAAAGGGTATTCCCTTTTAATTCTGCGCACTTAGTAAAGATATATAGGGAATAATCTTGGGAATTATCATTCTTTGCAATTGCTTGAAAGAAGAGAGGTTATTGAAATTATTCAGTTCAGTGTGGAATTTATTTAATTAGTAATTCATCTGAATTACTATACAGCTCCGTGGAATTATCGGACATTATTCTAAAACTTGTGAGATTCCAGACTTGCAAGGATTATTTTGGATTATATCAGAACTTGTCAGCTTCAGCACAGTACAGGTTATTTTCATTCGAAATACTTCATCCGGATTACTCGGATTAACATCAGGAAGTGAACTTTAAAACATTTTAGGACTTTTTAGGATATTCTATGCTGTAAGTTATTTTAATTCTTTCACTTTGATTGTTTGTTGAACTATTTTAATTCTTTTAATATTTTAGGAAATTAAAGTTTTGCATTTTAAACTTGAAAGCTTGTTTGTGTCTTTTATTCTGTTACATTACCCCTAGAGTCGTAACAATATATATATATATATATATATATATATATATATATATATATATATATATATATATATATATATATATATATATATGTATGTAGTTAACTCTGATAACTCAAAAAGTATTGATTGGTTTCTATTATAACTTTGATGTTAGTTTGTTTGTTGTTTTTTTTTACAATAAGCCCATACACCTTTACAATTTAGAGGGGATTTACAGCAAATAGTAGAATAATTCATATGATTAACAGAATCGATATGATAACTTCTGATATGTTCCTTTGGGTGGCATATTCGATCTAGAAGATTGTAAAACACCGAGTATCGACACAAATCGCTGTACACCACCACTTGTTGCAAAGTTTCGTATATTTCTGGTATTAAAACGAGGAGAAAGGCCTTAAATATTTGATCTTTCAGTGTTGTGGAATAAAATGTTACCGTTGTCAATGTCAGTGCAATTTGTTCAAGAAAGATAACGGCGTATAGGGATTGTCAATGTCAGTGCAATTTGTTTAAGAAAGACAACGGCATATAGGGATTGGCAATGTCTGTGGAATTTGTTCAAGAAAGATAACGGCGTATAGGGATTGTCAATGTCAGTGCAATTTGTTCAAGAAAGATAACGGCGTTAAGGGATTGTCAATGTCAGTGCAATTTGTTCAAGAAAGACAACGGCATATAGGGATTGGCAATGTCTGTGGAATTTGTTCAAGGAAGACAACGGCGTATAGGGATTAGGCACACATCTGAAGACTACATTGAATGATGCCAATTCAGTGGGGATTTTTATTCAAGAAAACTATATAAACTAGAGAAAAGGCGAGCGATTTGCTGACGTAAATATACCGCCGCACACCACCCCTACCTTTTAATGGAGACGAGTCAATAGTAAGAAAAGAAAAAAAAATGATACAAGTCTTCTGAAAATAGTGTGCGTACAATGATTGGTAAGCATGGATATCTTTTGATGATGACCATCATATATGATAAGCTTGATGTCAATCCATTAAACGCTACCAGAGTACTTGCATTTACAAACTATTATCATGTATTGAGCTGCAAGTAAAAAAGGGCAATAACTTTTACAAAAGTCACAAGGGCACAAATATTTGTCAATACATGCATATTTAGATGATGACCATAATATATATGTACCAAGTTTCACTGCAGTGCATAAAAATTGCAAGACATGTTCGGTTCATGGCTATCTAAAAACATATGTGAGTCTAGTTGCGTTTACTCTAGCATACACTGCATTAAGCTGCAAGTCAAAAAGGGCAATCACTCTTGCAAATATTTCGAGAGCACTGTGATTTTTCGATATGTGCATCTTCTGGTGATGATCAAAATATTTAACAGCTTTCACGGCAATCCATCAAAAGCTTCGGGACTAATTGTGCTAACGAGATTGTGTCATACACTATATTTAACTACAAGACAAAATGGCAATAACTCTATAACAAAACAACAACAAAAAGTACAGGAACAAAGTGATTTGTCGATATGCTAATCTTCCAATGATGACCATAATGTTTACCAAGCTTCATGGCAATCCATCAAAAACTATTGGACCCGCTGCGTAACGAGATTATGTGCCTGGCGGAAGGACGAACGGACACGAGGATACCTTAATACCCCCGCCTCTGTAGAGTACAGGGTATAATTAGGGACTAAACCAAACTTGGCATGTGGATATATCTGGATGGTATCTAAGAAGAGTTGTATGATCTCCTATCAATGACATCAGGTTCACAGCTAAAGATGTTTGTACAACGCTTATCATGTGAACATCTCGACTCAAAAATATAAGAAAATTTTTTTGTTACCAAATTTGGTATGTTGGAGCATTTCAAGAATACACTGGTCTACAGCCAAAATGCTTCCGCAATAAATGTTGTCAGACTTTACTAATTCTGAGTCATTGGGAACGAAAATGATGCTTAAAATTGTTAATTGGCTTTAGTTTTAAAGATATTATACTGGGTCAGTATATACGACCCTTGACTTGGGAATGGCGGAGGATAAGTGAGTTATAAAGGGAAGGGATCTCAATTTAAACCAGAAATGACTAAAATACATATGTGACTGGATCTATGAATAAATCTATGACTGGGTTTGGACAGTACTTGCTTTTTAGGCAAAACAATGAATTATGCAATCTGAAGCTGGTATTGAATCATGTTATTCGTAGAAATCATGGATGATGCAATCATAACTAAGCTTACATCACTCTGCTGAAGAAATTGCCATATATCAGCTCTACAAATCATACAGTGTCGTGCTCTCTCATTTGTCAGTGGTTGATTTTGCAAAGGGACACATTTCTGTTTAGCCAAAGTGAGCAGAGATGCCTCGTACTTGAGCGAACAATGCAGATAACTTCTGCTATGTTTGTGGTGAAGCCCAGTATAATCACTATGGTTAAGAAAGCCTATCACCTTTATTTTGGCTGTAAAATTGGAGATCAGGACAAGATGTGGGCTCCACATATATGCTGCAACAATTGTGCAACAAATCTTCGCCAGTGGTTGAACAAGAAAAGTAAATCTATGCCTTTTACAGTGCCAATCATTTGGAGGGAGCCAACAGATCATATCAGCAATTGTTATTTCTGCATGGTGCCTCCAGTTGGGAAAGGTGTGTCAAAGAAGAAAAAGTGGACTTTGCACTATCCAAACATTCCGTCAGCTATACGCCCAGTACACCACGGAGAAGGACTGTCGGTTCCTGATGCACCAGAATCATTCTCACTTGAGTCAGACGAGGACGAGAAAGAGGATGAAACTTCTAGTCCTGAACCATCAATGTCACATGACCCATATTTTCTCCCATCCTCCTCCTCTGAACCACACCTCATAACACAAGGTGAACTGAATGACCTTGTCAGGGATTTGGAACTACCCAAGAGTAAGGCGGAGCTGTATGGCTTCAGACTACAGCAGTGGAATCTCCTGGCAGGTGATGTTAGGGTTTCCATGTTCCGTGACCGTCAAAAGGATCTTGTCCCATTCTTCTTCGTGGAAAGTGATCTTGTAGCATGCAACAACATCGATGGTGTGATGGCAGCCCTCAACATCGTTCATGATCCAGATGAGTGGAGGCTGTTCATTGATTCATCGAAGACGAGTCTTAAAGCTGTTTTGCTGCATAATGGCAGTGTTTTGCCATCAATTCCAGTTGGTCATGCAGTCCATATGAAGGAAACCTATGAAAACATGAAACAACTTTTGAGGTGCATAAACTATGACCAACATCAGTGGCAGCTTTGTGGCGATTTCAAGGTTCTTGCTCTCTTGCTTGGTCTGCAGACTGGATACACAAAGTACTGCTGTTTTCTCTGCAAATGGGATCGTCGTGCGAGAGATTCCCACTACATCAAGAGAGATTAGTCACTCCGACAGTCATTGGAGCCTGGGATGAAAAGTGTTCAGCATCCACCACTTGTTGAATCAAGGAAGATTTTGTTACCACCCTTGCACATCAAGCTGGGTCTGATGAAGAACTTTGTCAAGGCCATGGACAAAACACAAGCAGCTTTCAAGTACCTCCTTGGACAATGTCCAAGGTTAAGTGAAGCTAAGATAAAGGAAGGTGTCTTTGTTGGTCCTCAGATTCGTGAACATCTTCGAGATGATGCATTTCACCGTGCACTGCGTGTCAAGGAAAAGACGGCATGGAAAGCCTTCAGTTAGTGGCAACAAATTTTCTCAGAAACAACAAGGCAGACAACTACAGGGAGTTGGTGGAAAACCTCCTCAAGGCATACAAAAGCCTTGGTTGCAACATGTCACTAACGATACATTTTTTGCACTCTCATCTAGATTTTTTCCACCGAACTGCGGAGCAGTGAGCGACGAGCACGTCGAGCGATTTCGCCAGGATATTGCAACAATGGAGAAACGCTATCAGGGCAAATGGATCTCATCAGTGCTTCCAGACTTTTGCTGGACAGTGACAAGAGACGCTCCATTTAATGAATACAAGAGACAAGCCAAGAAGCGCCGAGTAGACACTGAATAAGGACTAAACTATATACATAATAGTTTTTTTACTTTTGTTTCAATATATTTTTTATTTATATAACCCTTTTGCTGTTTTTTAAAGTGTTACATAAACAGGACAGGTGAAATATTATCATGTAAAACAACCATAAGCACATGAAAAGACCTAGGTTTACAATTTAGGATTAAAACTCTACTATGTACACAATATACTTAGACGTAAAATGTAAAAACTTAAATATCTTGGAAACAGTAGCCAAGCAGTAGTTTTAATTGTCATATTTGAATTCACCACATCAAAATAATAAATAATAAATAGCACAGTTTATCTCTGAAACAGACGACTTGGAAAAAATTATAGACCAGTGATATCTGAGATGATTTCAATGCTCTGCAATTAAAAAGAATTAAAAGACGGAAAAAGAGGACTTCTCGTAAATTCCTACAAATTCCTTTCGTCCAGTACAACGCCAATCCCTTCGTTGTACTCTTGTTCTAGATTGTCTTGTGAAAAACAAATAGTTTTCAGAGATGGCTTGATACATTCAAACCACAGATCCTTGCCTAGGAAATGTAGCCTGCATTTTATTAAAGGAAAACAATTCATGTGTAAGTTCATGCCTCGCAAATTTAGCATGTACCTTATTAATGGACCACAAAGTTCATGCGTCGCAAATTTAGCATGCACCTTATTAATGGGCCACAAAGTACATGCCTCGCAAATTTAGTCTGCATCTTATTAATGGCCACAAGGTTCATGCCTCGCAAATTTAGCATGTACCTTATTAATGGGCTACAATTCATGTGTAAGTTTATGCGTCCAGTCTTTCGTTTTACTCGAAACTTCGGCATTGTGACATGGTCCGCATTTATAGGGAAAGAAATAAAACCACAAGTTAGAAAAGCAAAACTTAAGATTACATTGCCAGTCCCTTAACGTTTGGATCATTCTAACAAAAGCATGTTAATACACCGTTCTAGCATGTCAATCAATATTGCGTAACACCTACTTATCTTATTACCTATGGCCAATGGGAGGGGTTGTCAGCATGGTCCTGGAGTTAGTAGTTGGTATCATATTACGCATTGTGGGTCAACATGTAGGAACTGTACCACAACCTGGACTAAAATACAGGAAATGTATAAAAACCTTGAGAGGAAATTTCTCAAAAATTACTTCTTTGAGTTTACCCAAACTGTAAACTTGTCTTTCTTTCAGTTCGTGTAATAGGTCTGTAATAGTTAATATTTCGATGCGTCAGGATATATTTTTTAATGTAAATGAGTCTGGGCGGGGCTTATAACAAATATGGGAATTATTTTGTCCATTATTTTCTTGCTGAACCTACACATGAATTGGTGCTCATTAATAAGGTGCAGGCTACATTTGAGGGGCATGAACTTACACATAAATTGTTGCCCATTAATATGTTACAGGCTACATTTGAGGGGCATGAACTTACACATAAATTGTTGGCCATTAATATGTTACAGGCTACATTTGCGAGGCATGAACTTGCACATGAATTGTTCCCCAATAACAAGGTTCAGGCTACGTTTGCGAGAGGCTTGAACTTACACATGAATTGTTGCCCATTAAAAAGGTGAAGGCTACATTTGCGAGATATGAACTTACACATGAATTGTTGCCCATTAATAAGGTACAGGCTACATTTTCGAGGCATGGACTTACACATGAATTGTTGCTCATTAATAAGGCGTATTATTATTATTATTATTATTATTTCCATTATTTTCTCATAGAACAGAAGCAATACAAAGAATGAACTACATCCGACATATAATAAATGATCACTTTTTGTGTTCGCTAAGTTAGAAGAAGAGGGGAGTTAATCCTTGTGTACAAAAGAGTATATTGAGATTAAATAACATGAACACATATGATTATCTAAATCAAAACACCACACACTTTTAATCGTTGTTGTCGTTTATTGTAGTTTATTGTAGAAGAATAGACAAAATTACGGTGTCTTGTTTTTAAGAACACGAGTCACTGTTCTAGTGTTTATAAATTACGGTGTCTTGTTTTTAAAGACATGAGTCACTGTTCTAGTGTTTATAAATTATGGTGTCTTACTTGTTAAGGACATGAGTCACTGTTCTAGTGTTTATAAATTACGGTGCCTTGTTTTTAAGAACACGAGTCACTGTTCTAGTGTTTATAAATTATGGTGTCTTGCCATTTAAGGACCTGAGTCACTGTTCTAGTATTTATAAATTATCTTATTTTATCAGGTCCAGTGCATGAGTAAAATATAAA
The DNA here is from genome assembly GCA_029931535.1 of Margaritifera margaritifera. Taxonomy (NCBI): domain Eukaryota; kingdom Metazoa; phylum Mollusca; class Bivalvia; order Unionida; family Margaritiferidae; genus Margaritifera; species Margaritifera margaritifera. The sequence continues at coordinate 306,837 of JAQPZY010001605.1, read as the reverse complement.
CTGATTGCAAAAGATTTTTGGGATTGTTTTTATTTAATTCTTGATTCAAAGCAATTTTAATTGTAATACCTTCCAGGAAGTGACATTCCTTTTGTTTATTGCAAGAATAAAGAGCAGTCAGTCAGGCTGGCATCTATCTTTATGTTTGCTCCCTTTTCTTAAGTTTAATTTGGTATCCAAGTGTGCGTATGTGCTGCAGACTAAAACATGTGCAATTTTCTCCCGTCTAAAAGGTTTGCGCTTGATAATAGATAGGGAAGACTGAATAATTCTTATCTGAATTAAAGTACGCATGATATTTGGAGCATATAACAAACCTTCCTAAGATAATTTCCTTTGCTTCTGCAAACAATTCGCAACATACGTGAACCTGTTGCTGCTTCATCAGAGATTTATATTTGTTCAAGTGCTTGTATGTGTTTACAGTAGATAAGAACTTTGGCTGTTTTTTTGTTTGTTTGTTTGTTTGTTTTGTTTTTGTTGTTTTCTCTTGTGTCGCTCAAAATACTGTAACACGCCATGGGTCTTACAGCACCTGCGTGATTGATTGATTGATAGATTGATTTATATCTTTATTTCCTCCATATATCACTAATGTGATACAATCAATAGTATAAATAATACGGCAAAAATGGAAAGTTACAGTGATTAAAGGTTAGAAATAACATACATTTACAAATGATCGTACATAAGTAAATGCATATATGGTGAACATTCACCATGAAAACCAATGAAAATTAACTTGTTATATCGTCGGGTCATAATTTGTTTTCAGCATTTTTATTTCTGCAAATTATAACAATGGAATAACCATTTTAGTGACCACAACTTGCACAGTTGCAAAGTAGCTTTGAAGATTTCCTGCTACAGCGAAATGAAAATACAATTTCAGATAGTTAATATATTAGCATTACTAAACCTTAAACAGTTAGCAACACGTATGAAAGTAACAGCAAATCTCCTTAACATTATAGATAAACACAATATACTTATTACAAAAGTCTTTATCTAATGCAGTCAGAGCTTCCTTCATATAACAGTATTGGGATCGTTTTCCATTGCGATGATGTAAATACAACCAATGATGAACCGCGCATAATATATGGTGCTAATACACTAAATTATAGGGTTACTAACAAAGCTTTAATTAATAATACGCTCATTATCAGCAACGATACAGTCAAAAGTTTGTTGTATATTTTCTCCACATGGAATCAACAGTTAAAATATATATTAGATGGAAATGCATCAGTTGTTCATTGCTTAACAGAATTAACAAATCACGGGTCATCATTCCTAAAAGAGTATTCATCAAAATTAATATTGGACATTAAATCTAAGTACATGTAAACATGCACCCCAAATATATCGATAATACGACACGAAAACCTGTCACGGTCTTGTGTAAGAAAACTACATCCGGATAGAAAATGATCAACGACTGAAATGCAGACTGACTGAAATGCAGACCGACTGAAATGCAGACTGTCTGACAACGAGTATACGCAGCTTCTTCCAGAGATATAAACGTTTAGTCACAATATTGGCAACGAGCCAACATGACTCAAGAGATCCTGGAATATTTTTTCTTACTTCCCTTAGTACAGAGGGAATCAAACTGCCATTAAGCAATAACTTCTGAAATCGACTAAGAGAAATATCTTCATAAAGTCTACATTTCTAAGCATTTTCATATAACAAACCGACTTGGAATTTAACAATACTTTTCCATTCAGAATTATTATATGGGATTCGACCTTGAAGAATGTACGATTCTCTATCGTCTTTTAGACTAATTTTATCCAGCAGTTTATACGTTTCTGGAATAAAACCAGTTTGTTTAACTTGCAATCTTGGAATCTGATAGCCAAAAAGACGGAGTAAAAATACCTGTTTACAAAATAAACTGCATACCTAATAGGCGTAACACAACGTCAGTTCGTGTATATCTAGAGATACCTTGTATATGCTTAACGCAAAATCTATTGCCTCTCTCCAGTACAAGTACATTCTAAGCTCTTGGCGCGTAATGGGAAATGGCGACATTGTCTCCTCCTCATTCTCACCCCCCCCCATCTCATCTGACTCTTTCTGGGTGTTGGACGTTTCGTGTTCACTCACAGGTCGTACCGAGCATGGCTTCAGTCGATTGAAGTGAACAGCCTGTCATCTTACGATCGTTGCATGTGATAAGGTACGTGACATCAGTTATCTTCCTACAAATGCGCCAAGGTCCAGTCCACTTGACTTGCAGCTTTGGTGTTTTCACTTTCTTTCTCAGAGTATGGTGTAATCAAACAAGGTCACCATCACCGGAAGCCTAACCATGAACCTTGAGATCATAGGTGGCATTCTGATGCCGAATAGCGGTGCCTATTTTCCTTGTTTGCCGCCCACATTGCCTTCCTCTCTTCTGACACGAACTGCGACAGAGTCTTCGGGGCTTCGTAAGTAGTAGGTAGAAAGGCCGTTCCGAAAACACGTGATGGTTTCCCAGTCTCGGCCTCGCTCACGCTTAGCCTCACCTGAAAAATCATACATGTGTTTTCGAGAATGGCCTTTCTACCTACTACTATATTTATAATTAGCCTTTTATTAACACACACCAGCTTTGTGGAAATCTATTTTTATGTACACACAAGCATGCACATTTGCCTACACCATAAACTTAGAATTCGGGCCACGGTCTCCGGATGCTGAAGCAGTTACGGGGTACGGCCTAACTTCATATGTAAACATGGCCTCAAAGGTCGCAGGAAGTTGAAAAGGTTATGGGTGAACCCGCCTCCAAAGCCGTTCACACTAGTGATCGGGTGCAGGTGGTAGCGATTCCGATATCTTCCTTATCTGCTGAGGAACTAAAATATTTAGCAAGTCTAGCACCCAATCCGAGACGGGGCTTTTGCAAAAATATTTTTTTAAAATTTAAAACGCGCGCATATGGCCACAGCCAATTTGTTTTGTTGTTTTTTTGCCTCTCCTAAAAAATCATACTAGTGTTTTCGAGAATGGCCTTTCTATATACTAGTATATTTTTGTATGATAAATGTTTATGAGATGAAGAAATCTTATGGTATAATAATGGATTTGAAATCTATCTTGGAATCATTTGTGAAAATGCATCAGCTAAAACAGGGGCCTCCCGAATTGTATTCAGTGATATGTTCTACTCTGGGTGGTTCAGAGTTGGCTACAGTTCTAGAAATTTGTCCTTTTGCAACTGCCGAGGATATAGCTAGAAGAAAACTTAGCATACAACCATCGTATACAACTCTGCCTTGTCTTTGGGGAACATTATTTGAGCCCGTCATCAGAAGATACATTGAGATCACCATGAACAAAAAAGTGATGGGCAGCGATATCTGCATCCAAACTATAAATGGCTTAGATACAGTCCAGACGGCTACATAGTCGACCACAATACAAGTTTTCTGTTAGAATTTAAGTGTCCCATTATCAGAGACGTCCGCAAGTTGCCAGAATATTATTTGCAACAAGTATTGTCAGGCTTACAAGTTTCAGTTGTTGCTTCATGCAGTCTGCTTGTCGATGCAATCTTCCGTAAATGTTCTTTGGATCAATTGGGTTTTTACCCAGAATACGACAAAACAATTTCATAGTAGAGATTAAGACAGATACAGTAAGGATACAATCGCAATAGGCATTATAGGAATTTTTGGCAACTACGATGATTTCATTGATCTAAGCGAATCTACTGAAGTAGACCTGTCCTGGTGTCTAAAGAAAGATCTACATAGAGAAAATGATCACATTATTGCAGACATTCAAGACCAGCCTGTTTGCATTTCTGATGCGATTGATAATATCACTAGAAGTGTCCAGACAAGAAGTTGGTTGCGGTGCTACCGCGGAAAATAATTAAAATTACCTACAACTATATTGCCCGCGAACTTGGCAATGGCAAAATAATCAAGAGCGCCATATCAAAACTTCAGTGAATTGTAAACAATTTCGAAATTAAACAATAGTATATATAATGTTTGACTTTGACTCAAGACGAATAATGGCTGAATATGAGATTGCCGATGATGCCACAGTACAATTTCAACCAGGCTGGAACTTAGAAGATGTCCAAATAATGACTTCAGAAATCAAAACAAGAAATGGTGCCTACAAATTTATCAAGGACGCCCTCAAGATGATTTACCAGACATCCAAAGAAAATCCAAAACATTTAGACTTTTACGCAGATATCGCCATAGAATTAGAAAGATCCAGACGAATGCTAGGAGAAGAATAGAACAAACTTGGCAGTAGCAGATCTTTGTACGATTTTGTCAAAACAAGGTTTCATGGCAGTTTAGTTTGAAGACTGTTGTTTACTTTTTTATGTATAAGCGATTGATATAATGTACGCAGAAGCAGTCATAGATGCCTACAAAGAAGCCTCTTGCGCTTACTTTCAGCCTAAACTCAATTTTTATGATCTCAGAAAACCGATGACGGTACCTTACCGCTTATGGTTTTGTCGGCGCCTTTGACATCACTTGAAATCTGATGGAAAAAGTAATGACCACTTTGACTGCTATGCTAAATCGTCATAGAGTTGAAGCGAGCTCTGGTTTTTCTAGAGAATGAATACAGCAGACTTGGTAGTGAGGCGTTGTTTACCTTAATCAAACTTAAAGATGTACCCACACAAGCGTCTTTTTTATTGCCCTCTGAAATTTTGTACATACATTTTTTCATATTTATACAGACACATTGGACTTAAATCTACCACGATGTACCTACGATTTTGAATTATTTCACTAAATCAGCCATGTTAAACCCAGTACCTGGTAAGCAGGTCTTGATTTGATTCAGAATTTTTGTGTACGTGATGTAAGCGTATTTGCACATTGCTTTTTTGTTTTGAATTCCATTCTCCAGTTTTCTGAAAGCGGCATGTGCTGCAATTCCAACGCCAGAAAAAAAAAAACAACGATTGAAGTCTACGATATCTCGCATTTTATACAAAAAAAAGACTATATCTTTTCGTCCTCTGGTGACATTTCGTCTTCGAAAACAAAAGGTTCATCTAGTCGATATTCTGCTGCACGTTTGCTCATCAGCTGCTCGTAAGACTTTGTATTGGTAGTTTGAGTAACTGTGATGAAAAGTTATAATACCTACTCTGAAGGTCCAAGATACAGCAGATGATCTTCCGTTAGTTCAGGTTCATTAAAATAGCCAGTAGGTATTTCTGAAACAACAATGGGCTCAGCTTTAAAGCCTGCTGCATACTTTTTAATAAGATGCTAAAGTTCTCGTTGAGTATCATGATTATTAGAATCTCTTGTATAGTTCAAGATGTTGTAATATGCTTCTGCTGTCTTTTTAATTTCTACGTCATCTTGCTGTAATGGTTCATCTTGTTTTTCAACGACTGGTTAAAGTTGTTTTTCAACAGAAGCAGGTTGGTATTGCCAAGGCTGCTTTTCAACAACAGGATCATCTGTCTTGGGTTGTTTTTCAACAGAATCAGGTTATGGTTGTTCTGGCTTCTTTTCAAGAACTGGATCAGGCTGCAGTGGCTTTGGTGGCTCAGGTTGTGGTTGTGAAGTATCAGCAACTATTTTATCAGGCAACGGCATCGCTTCCAAAATAGTTTCTACGTTATCATAATTCAAACCAAGCTCTTTGTAAAATACCGCTTGTCGATTTTTTCTTGAAATCTTTCTTATTTTTTAAAGTTGTTTTTGCAAGATTTGATTGTACATGTATGCGTAGTCCTCATCGTGATCTTTTCTTTTTTTTTAGTTCAATTTTCTGCGTTTTAATTTTTGGATTGGATTTACTGGTTTTAAGTTATTAATACTCAACTCGTTTTGTATATGTTTTTAAAGAGCACTTCTATGTTTCTAGCAGCGCGGGCCGATTCTTTGCCATTGCAGACATTTTTAGCTTACCATGTTTGTCTAGATCGTCCCGCAACTGTGGTGCTTTCATATGAGTTACCATAAAAAGAGTGAGCATATGATCATCTATTTATACGAACTCTGGATCCGCCAAAAACCTTTTATACAGTTGTTTGTTTTCACCAATTTTGTCATAAAACGTCTTAAATCTCTCGTCATCAAAATCAACATCATCATGCTTTTCTTCAAACAACAGTGTATTAAATTCGCGTGCAATTCTTACGAATTTTGACATCTTATATATATATTGTTTACATAAGATCATCTGGCGTAAAAATCTGAAAATAAGTCAGACGGTGATTGGTTGGCATTGCAGAAATGCAATACAATTTTTAGAAGTGGTATTTTGTCGTACCAGGGCTTGCAATATCAAATTTAGCCAGAGCTGACCCTAATGTGGTCGTAATTGTGTAAAGCGTGGTCCTGTTAGCGCTGTCATTGGACGCTTCTAGACGCTAATGGTTGATGTGTTCACTTGTAACTGATCTGCCTCTAAGTTGAAAGCGCCAAATTGCAACCGCCACAGGACGATCTATTCTCATACAAAAAAATATTATAAACACCTGTTGCAACCCATTCGCTGTTTGATGCAGTAGATATGTGGTCAGCAAAAGTCAGATGCGCTCTAAAGGCTGTTGAATATTCCGATGATGCAGCGGCTACAAATCCGTTGTGATTATCCGAATTGGACAACAGCGATGGAATATTCCCGATCGTATTTTTAATTCGCTTGAAATCAAAATATAGTTAAGTTGTAGAATATGCATCATCAGTTGGCACGCCCACAATTTTGATATGAGCAAAGATTGCATTGACTCCAGCGCCAGTAACTTCAAACATAACTGAGTTTACATTGTTCGTAATTCTAAAACCTTCTGGCGCTTGGATGATGATTAGACTATAAGTTACCTCAGATGATCTTTGAACAAAAATCCGTATTGCTGGTGAACCGAAAGCAAAACACAAGGATTTACCACTAGTAGACCATCACCCATTATGCTGGTGCGCTTGCCAAAATGTCATCACTTGGACCAAATTTTATATCTGCATTTGATTTTGTAGCTGCATCTGCATCAGCAAGCGGCGCGGCAAAGTTTGTAATCTTTTTAGAATCCATGTTGATGTCGCCAGTCATAGTTCCACCAGCTAGCAGCAAAACACATGGCGCTGACACTAAAAATTTATTGTCAAGGATTACTGATGCCAAGTTTTATCTCACAGAAAGTAAACATCCTCGAGGGAAATTTGTATTGGCATCTGTGAAGAACACCCTAGCATTTGCAAAGTTATCTGGATGCTGTTTATCGGCCGCATCTGCGCTACCTATTGGTACAGCCACGTTTGTAATTTTTTGCAAAAACATGTTCAATGCTCCAGACATAGTATCGCCAGTTTTTAACAAGCGCTTGTTAAGGTCCACATTATAAATAGTTGTTGTTGTGCTCGATTCAGCACCGCCAATAACTGTGCCAAAAGCTGTGTAATGACTAGTATATACTCTGCTGTACAAAAATGCGCATCATCAACTTCAACTCAGAAGACATAAAAAAGTCTAGACATCACTTTTTGTTTCCACATTGTCATTACACGATTGTTGGTCAAACCGGTCGCGGCAAAATTAATTAACTTTTGAATATGCTGCTTATCAATGGGCTTAATTATGACCGGGTAGTCATTTACACGCTAAATCCAAGTCACGATAAATACAGGACACAGTGTGACTTTGACGAGGATGTTAGCATAACTGCAGTTGCTGATCATACCAAGACTGATAGCAACAACAAAACATTTACAATACTAGATCCAGAAGAAATAACACCCATAGAAGAATTGGATGGCGACAGCGATTCTGTCATTGTATTTGATGACATTAAAATTGACCGCGACAACATGAATGGTATCAAAGAATACTTCTCACAGTCACAAAACAAAAACTGCAATTCTATAATTCTATTTACTTTGCGCAGTCTTATTATTATGTGCCAAAATGCATTTGACGCAATACATGTTGTTTTGTCTTGTTTTCAAGCTTGGATAATCGCGAAGTAGATTCTATTGCGCGTAATCGTTGTCGTGGCATACACGCTGCTAAATTTCAACAATGTTACCACGAGGCTACTGGCGGCAGCAACATGGTTTTATGACTTTTCACAGAGATGCAGAACACGTTCCTCAAATGTATCGTCGTATCGTCGTTGCTTTAACGAATTTTAATTGCTTGATTAATAAATGGCCAAATAGTATGCAAATACATTCTATACAATGCCGTTTGTGCGAGTAGAGGTGCAAAAAGACAAAGCTGACATTATGCGAAAATATGTAGAGCAGCAGCAACAATTATGTGGCCGCATACTCGTAGAAAAAATAGGTGAACAGGAATTTCAGAGCAATGTAACACTAAAATTATTTCAACCAGTGACAACAGCAATAACTGAAACCGCAACTACACATGAGAAAAACAAGCCAAGGAAATTACAGGTCAAAAAGTGACCGATGTGGTTCTAGCAAAGTTATTGTTAGCGCTAAACACCAAACAGAAAAAAACAATAATAGATTTAAGAACAGCAGCTTCAGGAGCTACAAAAACTTACAGTGCAAGCATCAGACATTTATTCACCAACAGAGTCATCAGAACCAGAGGAAAGTTTTGAGGAAGCAGCATCTGAGTCAGTGGAAAAAGAGACAGGTGATGAACTTATTGCTAATTGGGTAAAGGGTTTTTCTGCAGAAGGTAACAAAGATCTTACTGAAAATACTGCTATATGGTCTAAAAAGATTTAAAAAATGAAGAAAAAAAAACACCAAAACATAACTAAAAAAATATTATTAGAAAAGACCTTGCAGATGCAAACACGTACTTTAGTAGAAAAACTGGAATTGCTAATCTAAAGTTAAGAAATCTTGTTGATGCAAATAAAATGCTAGAGTGGATCTTGATAAAAAAATATGGCTAGATTTGATAACAAATTTAAAGTAGGTACTGGCATTAAATGTTACAGTGGTCCATCCGAGCTCGTTACACGACTAAAGTTGCTAGCTGCCAGTAAAGAAGCGGGCAACGTTGGCGTGTAAATTGACAATGAATCTTAGAAATACTAGACCATTTACTTCAACAAAGCATCATTAGTAATGTAGAATACAAAGTTTTGTACAATTATCTGATATAGACAGAATGTCGCAAACTCTTCTCTTGGATTCCAAGTTGGCTCAAGGAAGCAGCAGTCATTTTACTGTCAGATATAGCACACCGATAGAGTTATCGCAGGATACTAGCTACGAGATCGCTTTAATTTATGCAGAAATATGGAACTCTTTTTATAATATTACATGTAGCAATAACAATTATTTTTATTTTACTTCCGCTAATGATGCAGGAAAATTAATCACCATCATTCCTGGCGAGTACAAAATTGCTGACATCGGTAATGCAATAAAAAGAATGATGACAGAAAAAGGTCATATTAACGAAAACATAATCAAGCCAAATTATTCTACACTTAAAACATGATTGACGCTAAAGGGCGGCTACCGAGTTAATTTTGCAATTGACACCATCTTAAGAAGTTTACTTGGTTTTAGTTCGCAAATTTTACAACAAAATGGTGTTTACGATGGTGATTTGCCTGTAAACAATAACGATGTAAACAGATTACTCATAAATTGTTCCATAGCTGAAGGATCATTTAACGCGCGAGGAGGCTATAGCCATGTCATTTATAGCTTTAGTCCAAATGCGCCTCTAGGATCATTGATGACCATAAAGCTTTCGCCGGTCATTTATTATCCCATCAACAATGTCTACAGCATTCCAGAGATCGCAGTGTTAATCTCTGACCAATCTGGAAACAACGTAAATCTTAATAATGAGCGAGTAACATTTTATTTGCATCTGCAAGCGCTAATGAAAACTATGTAACCGAGTTGTATAAATGAAGCCAAGACAAATTAAGAGCAAAACGATCATTGCCAAACAAGTTGCTCCATTTGCCCTTAGGGCCGCTTCAGCAATAGGATCAGCAGTTGGATAAAAGAATTGCAGACAGAATTTAGGGGACGCCAGCGCCACTGCGACATGTTGTGCTACAGCATCCTCAGCCGACTGTTGCATTGGATTCTGTCAAAACATTTATCAAGGAAAATGCACCAACAAAAGAAGCTGAGCGCTTAATGACTAGTACAGCCCAAAAAAATAGCGTCTAAGCGTGGTAAAGAAATTATGAATTAGCTCGATATGTGAAGATCCACATCACTGCCTTATCTGTAAAATATTCTGGCAGGATCTGGTCTAAAGAGAATTTTTGACTAACGATGATGTATAAACATGTTGTTCAGATTTACGCCAGAGTATTATAAGCTTTTTGATGAAGCACACATTGACGAATCCACCGCCGAATATCAATATGTGGAATATTTGGACAAAGATTCGCATCAAAAGAACAAACCTGGAACAATAATTAATGATACATGCGATGAAAAAGTGTATTTGCTGCCTCATAAAGCTTATCTTGAAGTCAGAGGTTATTTGCAAACTGATGCTGCTCCGCCTGCTAATTATGCAACCAATACAAACGTGGCCTTAGTCAACAGTGGTTGGAGTTTATTTTAAAACGGCACGATATCAACTTATTAATGAGACCGTTGAGGACATTACCAACTATCTGCGGGCTGCCACCATAATCACGAATATAATTTCTATGAGCGACGACCACAGCAGAAGTTCAGCAACAAATATGTTTTGGTACAAGGATACCAGCAGTCAGGCAAGTTAGCAAAAAGTACAAACAAGGTGTTGAAGTTCTTATTGACGCTAATTCTGCTATGGCTGGACCAATCAAAGCTCAGAATCGTACTGCCATCCGTAATGTTTTTATTGTTTCAGAAAATTCTAATTATAGTGTTAGATTTGCAATTAGGCGCGCTAATGTATTCATGGTGTTGCCACGTTGCATTATAGGTTTTTGCCACGACATTGATAAAATTTTTAGAGGCGTTAAGCACACGCTGGTTTTGGAAAGATCTGATCTTACTACGTACATGCATAGTCCAGCGGGTGTGGATGACGGACAATTTATTTTTTACAAAACTATCGATGTGGATGCAAAATATAACGCCTTCTATTTATCATGTGCCAGAACTGAATAATCTTTTGTCCAGGTTTTGCAAGAAACTTTTTTTTAGCAGAGGCGTGACTATAAAAGTGTTACATACTTACCAGCACAATTATCTTCCACATGGAGAATAGCTTCATTGCGAGGCAGTGCACTACCAAGACATGTATTTATCAACTGCAAAACATGCAGACCAAGCGTTAAGCAGCCAGATATTTGACAACATGGGATTGACTCGCATTGCTGTCAGAGTCAATAACAGACAGTATCCCGAGCGCGAACTCGATTGTCATTTTTAACCACTTAGTAAAGATTATTTTCGAGCGTACTTTATTCTTATTGAGCTATGCAAATATACCAGAATGTGAATACAGGAACACTATTATCTATCGAGGAATTTGCAAACATGTATACTATTTTTCACTTTGATGTTTCTAAGCATTTGGAATGCACAAAAGATTCCACGGCAGATGTTGAAGTCAAATGGACCCATCATGTTTGCGCAGTAGTTACCTCTGATAGATTTCGTACACTTGATGCTCTTAGTGGTAAGATGGCAGTGATTGTTTAGCAGAAACTGATTTCATATAATTGTCCAATGATATCATATAAATGAGTTACACTTCCTTAAAAGTTGTTTTGATGCCATCACAACGCAATCATTGCAGCAACGCATAAAAAGTATGCGGGCGTGTCCATCAGATTTGGAAGCAACCAGCTGCATCAGGGACAACATGTTCTTGCGCGTAGGAAAAACCAGTATGCAGATTTTAATGCAGGAAAACGTTCCAGTACTGGATTAACCCTAAAGTTATCCGCCAAACAAATATCTCATATGGGTGGCACTTTACCAGCATTGTCACCAAAAATATTACTAATACTTGGTTCGTAAGACTGGCAGCAATCTCTGGAGCAATATATGGCGCTACGGAAAGAGCAACAAGGACTGCGACGTAGAAAACAAAATGTGCTTGCTTAAAATGTGTTTGCTTGCAGAAGGATCTTTATCTAAATATTCTAAGTAGACATGTTGTATCAGGAAGTTAGTCTGTCTCTTTCTGAACCTCAACGTAACAAATTGCTCTGGCCGCTTCCAGAGGTTGCACATTATCAATAAGACTATTAGCAAAACAGTTATCTTCTGGCAACGATAAGCTCATGCTAACAAGGTGCAACAGGAAAATGTATTGTACTTGATTTGTCTGAGTTTTACCACTTCTACCACTGCTTGCTGCGGGTGGCGCTGGGATGATGTTGCCTGGACTTCTTGGTAAGCTTTTGGACGCAGCATGGGGGGGGGGGGGGGGAAATAAAAACAAATTTAAAAAAGGAGCGCGAGGATTGCAATACCCCTGAACACAACACGCTAAGTAATTTTGATATTGAGAAAGCGCTTAAAGACATAAAATCATTTCGAGGCGTTTTTTCCAAAGATAGGATGCACACACAAAAATAATAATAGTAATGAATTGTAAATATTGAACATTATTTGGATGGTACTTGAATACTTAGGGTTGCCATCGTCAACAGGCCAGATAATAGTGCTACAGAATATTTTGATTCGTTTGGTCTGCCACTGTGCGATGCCATAAAAAAAATATATTTCTGGTGCGCAGATAAGTTGTATTTATCACTCAACACAAATTCAGCATATGAATTGTTCAGCTTGTGGTCTTTATTGTATTTATTTTGTCAACTCATGATGCCAAGGAAAATCCGCATTAGATATCTTACTGGAATTTAACCAACTGCAAACTCTAGACAATGACAAGTTAGTTTTAAGTAAGTTTAATCAACATAAATGATTTCCAAATGTGTTTTGTATAAATATCAGATATAAGGACAGCTTCATGGTGCTTGTTTGTCATGCAGAAAGAATACTGACAGTCTTGAAGAAACTTCATCTCAAACTAAAAACGGACGTTCTGTCATAAAATCAATGTGCGCCGTTTGCAGCATAAGATATCGAAACACTTTGGCAGACCAAACCCAAAAGGCGGCTGGACTTCGCCAGGACATAAGTATATTGGTACGTGGAATCCTCTGGATAAACAACTGGATGCAAATGATCAACCGCTTCCTAGTCAACAACCCTATAACCAAGTAGATGCCACGGCAATGAGGCATGGGATTTGCTAGAGATCTTCCAGAAGAAAGAAAAAAAAAACCCCGCTGCAACAGAATTATGCTTGGTGAGTTGGCCGCGATAAAACCAAAAGGGATGCAAGAACGCGTCTACAAATCTTTTGTCATCGGCGCTATTGGACTCAAATATAAGCTTGGAGTAGGGACCAGAGTTTGCCACACCAAAACAACTGGCAGAGAACCAATTGGCAATGAAGACATATTTGCAGATGAGTTACGTAAGGCAGTACGAAAATGTTTTCCAAGGCGTAGAGTGGTTGCTAACGGTGTTGATGACATTTGGTCTGCTAATCTGATAGACATAAAAGAATATTCCAGAGGTAACAGTGGTGTTAAGTAATTGCTAAATATCATTGATGTTTTTAGTAAGTATACATGGAGCTTGCCACTAAAAAATAAAACTGGCGCCGCTAACAGAGACGCTTTCAAAATGGCTGCAAGATCACGCAAACCTGCAAAACTTTGGGTAGACCATAGCGGTGAATTTTACAATAACATATTTCAGAACTGTCTCGAACAAAATAAAATTCATAAATATTCCTCGGTTAAAGAAAGAAAAGGAGTTGTCGTTGAAAGATTCAGTCGAAAGCTAAAAAATGCGATGTCGAAACACTTTACAAAAAATAAAAACGAGTAAATATGTAAATGTGTTGCAGTACTGGTAGAAAAATACAGCAATACAAAACTCAGAAGCATTGGAATGACGCCAGCACAGGCTAGCCACAAACTAAACCAAGATGGTGTTGCAAACAAAATTATTTTTTAGACAAAAGTTTAATATGGGTGATTGGGTCAGGGTTTCTAGACTAAAAAATGTTTTAAAAAGGTCATACAGCAAACTGGAACAAAGAAATGTTTACTGTGACAGAGATATTGAAAACAATTCCTGTAACGTACCGAATTGCAGATCTTAATGGCGAACCTATCTCTGGATCCTTTTATGAACAAGAATTGTCTGCCACCAAGTTGTTTGCTGTCTTACAATACATTCTGGCTGCAACAAAGTTGTCTTCTGTCAAGACAAAAGTTTTCCAACAAGCAAATATGTTTTGACATCATGTCTGCAACTATCATGTCCTCTGTCTAAAATTTGACGCCATTGTTATCTACTGGCATGTACTGGGAAATAATAATGTCGTACTCAGCCAATATTTGTTTGCTGGCTACATGTTTGCACATAGCTGCCTTGTCTGGTATACCTATAAGGACAAATATTGTCTTAAAGACGTAATCGAACTTGACACATTTTTGTCTTTCTGGAAGGCTTAACGTAGTAAATCTGTTAAAGATCTCGTTACATTGCGCCATTTCTTCATACGACATATTAAATCGCGCTAACTTGTTTATGATATGATATTTTCTGGTATATATTTGCTGTCTCAATTTGTACTGCAGGTGTTGATTATCGACTCGATTGTACTCATCATAATCATGAACAATGACATCTTCGTTTTCATCAAAGTCATACATTTTTGTCCAATCAGTTTATATATTATGTCAGATACAATTGTTTATATTACGAATGTTTACTTGGAAAAACCAGAAATGCTGTTTGATGCCATCGTGACATTGCACAGAAATCCCCATGCGCGCTTTCAGTTGAATCTTAGTGTGACAAAGCTGGTAGAAAATACTACCTGCCAAGTGTATCTTGCGGAAGGGCAGCGCATGCTAAGTGATCTTGGTCGAATTAATATCTGCTACAATAATGATTTGCTAATGCGTCATAGCATGTCCTGTATTAAGCGAAATACCTTTCTAGCAATGTTAGAAACAAACAGTTAGAGAAATAAATGTACCTTATATATATTGAGCACAAACATAAACTTTAGAGAAAAAAGATGGGCCTTTGCTGGCACTGACAAAACGTTTGCTATAAAAAATGAGTTGATACCATTTGACATTTTTGTCAGGTTAGCAGAGCCTAGCATAAAACAAATTCTGTCCAAGGAGCTGCGTTTACAACGTGGCATATTGGTGTTAGCGTGTTGTTTGTAAAACAAACGGATAACACTGAAACTGAATAACATTTCATGTCCAAACCAGTTCTCCCATTTCATTAGCATTTTGACATCAAAAGCATTTTCTAATCTCTTCAAAATAGTATTGATAATTTTCAAAAAGAGGGTTCTGTTTGGGTTATGATTGGTGTTTGAGAATGCATTGTTAATACTTCTAAGTACAATCCATTACGTGGAAGCTCATATTTGGAGCTGCCGGCCAAAATTAAAAGCAGCCAAAAGTTGCATCAACATAAAAAATAAGGGCAACAAGTGTTTATGTGGGCGGTATTATCTGCGCTGTATCCTGCAAACATAAAACCACACCGCATAAGCAACTATACCACATATCAGTTTACATTAAAGTTTACTGGAATCAATTTTCTTGTTCAAATCAATGACCTGCCAACATTTTAAAACTTAAACAATATTTCTGTCAGTGTCTTTGGCTGCATATAATCTCAGTCATTACAAATAGACATTCTGTGGCCAACAACAAGTATCTGCCAAATTATGATTCTGCGGAGCGGTCAATACATAGTGTTTATCATAATTTACAACATTTTTATGGCTGGGCTATGTCGCAAAAGTTGACTGTGGGTGATTTCTTGTGGCTAAATCCCGAAAATGTTACCGAAAAATTGTTGAAAAGTGATGATTTAACATGCTACATTTAGAAGTGGATCTCGTCTATCCTGATAGCTTACATGACTTGCACAATGATTATCCGCTAGCACCAGAAAACATAACAGCGTATGATTTATGCTAAGTCCTCATATACTGTCGCTCAAAGAAAACTTGGCGTTGGCAATCTGTTATTTGGAAGGTTAAATGGAACTTTGTTAAGTTTCCGCTTAGCGGCGAGTTTTGGGGGTGGTGTGTGTGTTTGTGTGTGGGGGTGGGGGGGGGGTGGTGGTACAAAAAAGTCTTCATAAGGTTCTTCCTTTGTCAGTCAAACACACTAAGCTATAAATCCAAGAATCCTGACTGGGAAGAAACTCATTGCAAAAACATTATTATACTTGTCGTTCACCGATGGGAGATTGTCAAGCTCCAATAATTTCTTTTCGAGCTCAAAATAAAGTTCAATTGGCCTGCGTCTGCTAATGCGTGACTAGCTTGTAAGAAGATCCAATCGCCCTCTGTTAAAACAAACACCACTCCACTCCACTCCACTCCACTCCAAAATGATATCCTACCGGTAACAATACAACAGCACTGACTCATAAATGACTATATCTGTTCACCTTTAAACGGAGAATAAAATATAAACAATATCTTTCTTTTATGCAACAAAAGACATCTATCTGATTATATTTTACTTTGTATAAAACTCCAATTACTAATACGCATCCCCCAGTTGCCTTATCAAATAGCCTAACTTCAGCTAAAGAAATAAACAATCGAAAAATAAAATCACAAAGCTATACAATATCGCACCGCTGCCACCAGACAATCTTTCTTGTAACACGCCAGGGGTCTTACAGCACCTCACTACCGAGCAAATCAAACAACAACCGCGTGAAGCTGACTTGAGATCGATGTTTCCCCTGTTTCCAAAGACCTCGTGACAAAATTGTTGTCAGCTGAAGGGTTCTTAAACGTGCTGATACTACACATAATTTTCCTTTAATCAGCTAACGACCAAACATTCACGAGACTCTGATTTCACACCAGCATGGTTTTTCTTGCTTCACATTCGTGTGATTCATCAGCACGCTTTTCTAAGCCGTAGATTTGCATTTCACGCCACGTATTAAGAAGCATGCTCCAAACGTCTAATACACAAAATTATTCCTATCTCTAATTACTAAACACTTATACGTAAAAATATCCCGAGAATTTCTTATGTTAAGAAATTATTACGGGTCCTTTTTACGAAATTAATCCATGCTACCGCAATGTGAATACTGTACGTTATGACGTCTGCTCCTAGTAATTGACTAATTACTCGATTTGAGACATATCTTCCCAACAGTAACATATGCTCAAGCAAATAATCACCAAAATCTAACAAAGCTATAAATAGAGACGTAAATACAAATAACACATACCCTAGGTTTGTTACAATACTTACATGGCAGAAATGTAAATATAGTCGATGTAATAAAAGCCTGAAACATAAATGTGTAATTTGGCTGTTTCATTGTAGTTCCATTTATATTTTTATTTCTCAGTTTATTGAATGAATTTAGATTTATCATAATTCTACATTGTAATTCAGAAATATGATATTAATATGGCACATGATATCATGACGTTAAATCATTGCAAAGACAGAACGTCATTGACGCTAATCTTCAATTTCAGTGTGTAATACGAGTGAAAAACTAGAACAATGTTCATAAAACACTGAGGCCCCACCACAGTGCCTGAAACGACCTAAATGAAAACTTAACCAAGTGTGACGGGCGGACGGACGGACGGACAAGGGTAACACTATATTTTGCTACCACTGTCGTTTTGGGATATAAATAGTTAATTCGGCATAACAGAGCGGGGACGCGAGCGGGATCAGTCTAATCATTAAATACCAGTACCTCCTTACTTTGGAAGAGTTAATACTTGGTCAGATGTCAGCGATACTTATTTTGTTCTGGAATTTAGTGGTATTCCATTGCCCAGCCACCTTCTCTACTCATGCTGACCCACTGGACGAATTTTATCCTAGATTCGTATACTAATAAACTATGGTATGTATGCTTGTAAGATTCAGATACACTGAAAGAAAATATTATTGGAATACTACTAAGGTGTGAAATCAATTTACACAATCGAATTTCCGATGTAACTATATTTGCTCTCACAAGATCCATTTGTTCAAAGATGTCTTAAAGCATAACTAAGTTTAGAAGAAAACTGTGCTATTCGATTGCATCCTTTTGCCTGCGTTCATACCCTGACAGAAGATGAATGCTCCAAGCTAATTTTAAAACAGACATTGTCAGATCTCTTTACACTGATTTCCAATTGAATATGAATCCAGAGATTGATGATAATGTTCTGGCACCTAACGTATTTCTTAAGCAAACATTGTTTACGTCTGCTGAAAGCGAACCTTCTTTTCGTCAGTATCGGATTACTACAAAACGCATCAATTTAATTAGCATGAAATACTGGCCATTGAACGAATCGCGCTATTTTGTAGTGTCACAAACCCGACTCCAACTGATATACTCCTTCGTTTATTGCTAGCGGCTTTAGAGTTTTAGTTTTCTTGACATTATATATATATATATATATATATATATATATATATATATATATATATATATATATATATATATATATATATATATATATATATATGTACAATGCATTATTTGATGATTATTACAATGCATTATTTGATAATTATTTTATATGACTGTGTGGCGAACACAATTGCAATTGTGCTCTGATCAATATTTTTATCATGACATTTTTTTCATGGTTCTTATTTCAACTTGTTTCGGTGTGTACGTGTAAACATTCTGATGGAGCAAAGTGGTGCAACATGTTGCTTCCCATAACGGTGCTGGTCAAAATTGGTCTGATGCTAACTGGTGTATTTCTTACGTCTCTGTAAAGAAATGCAGTCATCTTTTTTCACACCAGATGGCTCAGGTTTCAAAAACTTGCACATTCCAGATGCACAGCGACATCTTGGTGTCTTTTAGCATTATTGGAATACCATTGTTGAATAGTTTTGCGTAACCTTTTAGTCTATTTCTGTTCAGTACAGATCATGCCTACTGGGTCATGCCTACTGGGTCATGCCTACTGGGTCTCTGGCACAAAACAGAATAATGTTTTTCAATGTTAGTGTCAGGTCTATATTTTTTTACAATATCGACTACATTTCACTTAACGTTTTTTTGATGACGGATGAGGCTTTGACAGAGTTACGGATTTTTTTTCTGCCAATGGCATAAAATTTGTTGATTAAATTTTGTACCATCTCGAAGATTGAATGAACTGAAGATGAAATAGATATATACAACGGAAACAATACATTATTAATAGGTCATAAATTATTTACACACTGAATCCTTGCACTATCAGAAGTCAACGGCTGCAGGTTGCAAATCTAGTATGCAATTGCCATATGTATCAAATGAAAATGACGCCGTAGAAAACGATAATTATTTACTCGTATGTATTGTAAATCAGCATCAGATGCGGTAGAAATGTTTAAAGTGCAATTCTTTACACGAACCATCGTGCACGGCCACTGGCTCAAATTTTCTACTGTTTCTTCGTTCGTTCGTTCGTTGGATTAACGACGTGTGCGGCCATTCGGCCATTTACGTCGAGTACTGTTTCTTGATGGAAGTAGTATTTTTTAGATTTAATTAATTTAGGCTGAATTATTGATGTTTCATCAACATGAAGAAATAAGGCCAGTAGTTCGTAATATTCAGTAGCTAAGAAGTCACTTTTACTCTTCTTATGGTCAATATAACAAGCTTACTATTGAAAAACAAAATCATACCGTGTATACTCTCTGATAAGACTTGTCCAGCTGAAAACTGCACAGACCTAGATCTGCCGTTGCATAATATGCCGGCAATTCTGGGTCTGTGCAGTTTGTTAAGAGCAGTCAGTAGAACAAAACCACATAGACCCTGATCTGCCGGCGCATCATGCGATGGCATATCAGGGTCTATGTTATTTGAAGTTGGTCTCTACTTATACGCGAGTACATAGGTAGTTCGAATTTTGTCGTGTTGTTGACAACAAAGTTGAGAGCTGTAGAGACAGAATATTATCGAAGCACAGTGCTCAATTCATCTCTGATTACTTGCTAATAGAATCTCAAAAGTTGAAGACGTTATTCCCATATCCTAAATGTCGAAAATAAAGTACGTAAGAATCTGAATTGCGAGAATATATAATAGTATACTGTCTTGCCACAATAAATTGACATAAACATTTTCGAAAACACAAATAGTCTGATGTCGTTACATACATTCACTGAGGAATTTTCAGGGTTCAAAGCCAAGGCATTTGATAGAGAGAAGTTATGAGCAAAGGCCCATTGACTCAACTTTATATTATTTATATACGTAATATTATTGGCAATTTTGATCTCTTCTGAATGGCCTTAATAGTAACTACAATATATTTTTAGAGAGTTGATATTTCAGGGATCTGGTTCAAACTCTTTTCAGTCAGGTAAACGCAAAATTTGTATTGATCTGTGAGCCAGATATAACAAGCAGAACATTTGTATTGATCTGTGAGCCAGATATAACAAGCAGAACATTTGTATTGATCTGTGAGCCAGATATAACAAGCAGAACATTGGTATTGATCTGTGAGCCATATATGACAAAAGGAACATTTGTATTGATCTGTGAGCCATACATGACAAAAGGAACATTTGTATTGATCTGTCAACCATATATGACAAAAAGGAAAATTTGTGTTGATCTGTGAGCCATATATGACAAAAGGAACATTTGTATTGATCTGTGAGCCAGATATGACAAATGGAACATTTGTATTGATTTGTGACATTTTGTATTGATATGTTAAATTTGTAATGATCTGTGAGTCTCTAATGGGAATTGTGTTATAAAAATACGTATGGTTATTTACACAAATAGCCTCTTAAATACGTATGGTTATTTATACAAATAGCCACTTAAATACGTATGGTTATTTACAGAAATAGCCTCTTAAATATCTATGGTTATTTACAGAAATAACCTCTTAAATATGTATTGTTATTTATACAAATACCCTCTTAAATACGTATGGTTTTTTACACAAATAGCCTCTTAAATATCTTTAGTTATTTATACAAGTAGCCTCTTAAATACGTATGGTTATTTAGACAAATAGCCTCTTAAATATATATGGTTGTTTACACAAATAGCCTCATAAATATCTATGGTTATTTACACAAATAGCCTCTTAAATACGTATGGTTATTTACACAAATAGCCTCTTAAATATATATGGTTATTTACACAAATAGCCTCTTAAATACGTATGGTTATTTACACAAATAGCCTCTTAAATGGTTTCATTTGACTCCTATCCTTTATCTTCCGTAAAAACATCAAACTATGGCGTCTTGCTTGATAAAGAGACTAATCAGTGTTTGTTTTATTCTAAATTGATTTATCTTAGCAAATTTACTGCATTAGTACAATGTTAATAAAGGTTTATTGAACCAGAATTCAGTTCATTCTAACATCTAATTAAACTAACTACCAAATGGGCACTTGTTCCGTTAGAGATAGCCAAATACTACACGGGCAGATTGGCAGTTAGAGATAGCCAAAAACTGCGCGGGCAGATTGGGAGCATTTTTGTCCTTGTTATTCGTGCTAATGGTAAATTTGATATGAGAGTGCAAATATTTATCACAAACGAAAATATTTTATTTGCATTCCTTATAGCGAAGCTTTAGGACATAAGTAATAATACACCTGGAAGCGAAACTATTCATGTGTACAATTTCTTTTAATTATTGGAAAACCCGAAATACAAGTTAAGGGGTAGTTTTCTTGTGATCCCTAAAGGATTAATTATCGACAGGATTTAAACATATTTATGCTCTATTCCAGGGGAGAGTTTGTATACGGTCATTTGTTTGCATATATTTGTGTATGTTTCAACAAAAAATTTATAAGTGTTCCTTTTTAAAAAGCACGTATGACACGAAAAACTTTTAGGCTTTAAAACACAGTTGTCAACAATTTTATATATAGATGCTCACTTTTAAGAATGAGACACACATGTAACTTAGCTATTCCGCAATATATTTTTTTTAAGACCATTGAGCTCCTCAAGTATATAGTTATCATAAATCTACGACGCTGATCATCTCATAAATATGATATATTAAATTTGAAGTATGATGGCAAAGCGTGTGGTGTATTTCAAAAGGCAGAACTACATATACGCTGGACCTTTGTTGGTTGTTGGTAAAAATGAGTGATGATCATAACTGGGGATATATAGAGGAACCAGTCTGAGCTTCATTGTGTACCATTCGCTCCTCACCAATGAAGAGTTCATTTCAAGCAAGATGTCAGAGATACTTATATTTCTGGAATTTAATGGTATTCCTTTACTTATCGTTTAGATGATACTTGTAAGGTTGCTGTCTCTGGTGTATACAGCTTTTTGCTCTTGTTAACTTATTACACACATATTTCATAGACTCATATCAAGACGCATTTCCATTAATAGTCGTTCTGATGTAAGCTGAGACGTGCAATTTGAATAGCTGCATGATGTGATATAAGTAATAAAAAAATTCGAAATAATAGTGTCGCATTATTTGAAGATCACGTAGTTTTGTTGATATCATTTTGCTTGCTCGAAGATGCCTAATGAAGAATTGCAATCTCTTGCGAAATTTTAAAAGAAAAGAGAATTCGTGTTTGCATCCTTTGAACCGAGATTCATTCATCTTTATCAGTCTTTATTCAACTCTGTGTAAATAAAACCATAAGTTTCTACCGATAGGTATTTGTAAATATTGTTGGGGAAGACGGATGAAACCAGATGTAAATCCATTTTCAGCTTGAATTAAAGTAACTCTTTGAAGTCAGTATTTTTGCAAGTGATTGCAGAAATAAGTATCGATTGGGAGATTTTCACTTATTTTAACCTTTCAATTTACAAGATAAAGTCTGTTGTGGGTTGTTTTGTTGTTTTTTTTTGGGTTTTTTTGTTCTTTCTCTGACCTTGTTTTCAAAGATAAATTAAAAACAACGGCGTCTAACTCAATAAATAGACTTGTTTGAAAGCTTGTTTTATCTTATTAGATTTACTGCATGAGTGCAGTACATTGTATCAACTGTAAATGAATGATGTTCAAAAGGACCCCGAAACCAGACTGCATACAGTTTTGACAAACTAATCCGGCAAAAGATTTCTGGTGTTTCCTGGGGTATAATGTAATGGTTGAGCTGGTGGTATTGCTACAGTTGCGTGCATTAATAAATATCTACAATGAGCATTTATCTGCTGCGATTGCCTCTAATGCGCAAATATATTTTCTGGTAATTTTCAAATTTGCTTGTAGTGACGAAGCATTTCTTGAAGTGACAGTGACAATGTAAATTAGTGTGACTGACATTACTCAACAATTTTGCACAACATCTTATGAGCAGATGTTGAGAACTTTATTTGGTTAGCCATTTTTCTGTTGTTAAATTTGTGGACATTTCATTCAAATAATAATATGTTCCTGCAAAAGTTGTCTTGGTGTAAACAGATACGTACTGTCTAATAACAATAAAAAGATAAATAAAAATAGTTCTATCGCAGAACAGTATAAGTAAAACAATAGATGCTTGTTAATGGATTTGATGTTGAAGGATATATTGCTTTAGAATTGTTTAATTCCCTTCCTTTCTTATAGATTTATAGTGTTTCATACAGTGAAATATACAATACGAACTGGCGGTGCTGCGTTCACAAGGACCATCCAGTTATAGCATCAAGGTACGGGATAACATCCGTATCTCCTCTGTCCGTCCTTCCATCTATTCGTTACCAAATCTCCTAAATTACCTTGTAGTTATTTTGTACATGTGGTATCCATCCGCAACAGGTACATTATTTCTGGTCCCTTCCCTGTGATCCGCGGAGGGGAGGGAGTAAAAGATCAAATATATAAAAAAAATTCAAAGTTACATTTTCAAATATTGTTTACCAGACTTTTATATATGTAGACAGAGCAGTAACACATCATATTTGTAACGGATGTTTGGTTATATTCCGCATCACTGTCGAGAGGTCGTGGAAGTGGTGGATATTCAGACAGGGGTTAGGATACGGGAGTAATATGTAATCAAAAGCGTAGAGACATGCAATGGTAAGCCATCGAATTTGCCCTGGTTTATTATTAGATTTAAATACTGAATTATCTCTACATGAATAATATGAATATGACTTAGGAAGTGAGGGCGTGAGAAGCATGCCTCAAAGAAATTAGTTAATATCAGCTTGTAAAGAACACAAGCAAGAGAGCTAATTGAGCATAGACTGGGATACAGTCTTATCCTTATCGAATACCATTCGTACCTCACCAAGGAAGAGGTCTTGCTGAGTCAGATGTCTGAGATTAAAGAGTCATTCTTGAATTTTGTGATATTTCGTTACTTATGATTATGGTTGTGATATTTCATTACTTTTCATTATGGTTCGAGTAATATTTTACAGACAGGTTTCTTTTTGTATGGTTTCTTACATGCATGACGTGTTGGTTTTTACGGTTGTTCATTACACAAAATACTCTAATTTTGTATGAGATAAATATAAACTTTACGATTTAATTTGCATTCAGATTAAATACATGTATTGTCATCAACAATGCAGGTGCAGGTGTCCTATCAACATTTTTCCTTTGAAACATTTTATGCATATTGTATAGTTTATCTAATCATATTTGTCAACAAACATTTTTGTTCCACAACAACATATTGCTACAAATCAATGCAATAAGTAAAATAATGGTTTTCTTGTTTCCTTGATGAAAATGTCTTTGTAATACCTGTCACTTAAACACTAATTCCTTTAATAAGTCTTTTCATTTACTCATAGGATAAGATAACCTGGCTCGTTCCAAACTTAATACAAACGTGGAAGAGATAACTGTATGAGAGAGAGAGAGAGAGAGAGAGAGAGAGAGAGAGAGAGAGAGAGAGAGAGAGAGAGAGAGAGAGAGGTGGGGAGGAGGGGGGGGGGAGACACGTTTTGTCATCTGAGCAGCAACAACTCTCTTCAATCGTTTGTCGGTGTAAAATCTATGTTCCAGAAGGAGATTTTTCTATTATCCGAGGTCATCTCAATACAGTCTTTTCTATTTTTTGAGCATTTGTCGTTGGTCGTAAGCCACAATTAAAGCGGAAGCGAATTGATCAAATCCAATATTCCTATAGATATTGATCTTCTTGACATCTCAATAGTCTACGTCGGCCGGTGTTTCCGTCAGTCTGAAAGTTTCATTCAATCAGTTCGATTACCAGTCTACAGAATGGCTTACAACTGATACCACTTCATTTCAAATGCATTGCAATCCATATTTCCCTCTGTCAACGCCAAGACAATGATGAAAAAAAATCCATGAAATACACAGGAAAATTCATTTGTTTTCGTGGGTATACATTTTCTTCTTTTGGCATCAAATTGCGTTATCGATGATACCTAAGTTTGTGAATTACGCAAACAGACCTATTTTTTCATATAAAATTCATTGCTCGTTGTAACTTGAGTTTTGTGGCAACTACGAAACCAATGCTATATTTCACTGTTCAGAATGCATCACGAAATAAAATGAAGTCGCAGTAGGTTATAGTAATATTACTGAATGTAATTCGTTATTTGAAGCATGATATCTTGCCATGTATACAGTGCATATAGAGTTTCGTATTTAAACGGACAGAAAAGTCTTTTGAATCCGATATACCGTGAGATTAAATAGCTTAGACAGTTCCAGTTTAGAGCAGTTAATGACAAACAAACAAAGAAAATATTGGAATTCCCGTGGTTACAAATTAAATTCTGCTTAACAAAAACAATTCAGTATCCTTGTTTTCCACATTATTTAGCCATTTCAAGTAATGTCCATTTAAAAAAAAAATGTTTTGACAAATTGTGTTTTGGACATAATTTTTTAAAATTTTTATTTTCAGATAACATTGTACTATTCACGTGGACTTTAAGAAAAATTCAATTATATGAAATATAATTATATGTTGTGACTGATAAAATGAAAGAAATCTATGTGCGATGGCGTTATCACTACTATAACATGGATTCAAGTGTAAAATGCTCTTTTTTTAAACCTAGACTCCAACAAATTTAAATAAAAACATTTACTTGTGAGGCTGACAAGAATCGATTCCAACAGTTTTCACACAATACCGGAATTTTATGAGATACAAACCTGTGTGAATCAATGGAATTTTATGAGATACAAACCTGTGTGAATCAATGGAATTATCACTCAAAAGATCATTGTATTATGTGTTTCCCGATTACATAATTTGTCCGTCTTATTGTTAATAAAAGTAATCCAAGGTGGATCCCCATTTGATAGATTTCAGGGGGAAAAAGACAGAGCTTAATTTAGAGTAAGTGAAGAGCTTCCGAAAGGACACGAGCAAATTAAATAAAAACACACAGAAATTCATATTTAAAAAAAAAAAAAAAAACAACTGATAAACTATCGGCAAAAAACATAGAACAAGTGCAGTTTGTACTATCTTGTTCTGACCATCTTAAGACTTTTCATTGTTTTAAAAATCACTTAACGTTCAGTCGTGGCTCTCTCTTCTCCCTCCCCCCCCCCTCTCTCTCTCTCTCTCTCTCATACATAACCCCACACACTAATCCCTAAATATGGCTAAAATGTTGGCTGAAATGTATTTTCTTACGATGTATTCGTTAAATCGGATAAACAGTCGAAGCAGTTTCTGACGAGAGAGAGAGAGAGAGAGAGAGAGAGAGAGAGAGAGAGAGAGAGAGAGAGAGAGAGAGAGAGAGAGAGAGAGAGAGAGAGAGGTAAGCAACACACCATCAATGGTATTAAATATATTTCAAGGCCGACAACGAAATCGGCAATAAAAAAAGATTTCATTAAAGCATATCTAAAATTACATTCTGTTTCATACACACAAAACCCGGGTTTTTTTTTTTTTTTTAGCTCTTCAGGTCATAGATCAGAAGAGCTTATGGGATGGTATGTTGTCCGTCGTCCGTCCTTCCGTCCGTCAGTTAGCACATGTTTGTTATCCCTACTCCTAAAACTACTTGGAAGATTTCCATGAAACTTTTACAAACACATTCATCTCAAGGTCTAGTTTGTCCTAAATGAAAATGGTGCCGCTTGAACATCCGATATGGCCGCTACAGTGGCCATCTTGAAAATCTTGTTATCAATACTTCTCTTGAATGGAAGGTCATATCAACATGGAGTTTTCACTAAAAGACTTCCTATGACGCATCGTTGATTTTAAGCGAAAATGGGGCCGATTTGATGTCCAGTATGGCCGCCGCATCTGCCATCTTAAAAATCTTGATATCGCTACTTCTCCTGAACGGAAAGTCATATTGACATGGGGTTTTCACCAGAAGCCTTCTTATGATGTATATTTGGCTCTTAATGAAAATGGTGGCAATCTGTTATCCAATATGGCCGCGACAGCGGCCATCTTGAAAATCGCTACTCCTCCTAAATGGATGGTCATATCAACGTGGGGTTTTCACTGATAGACTTCTTATGATGTCTAGCTGGTCTTAAATGAAAATGGGGCCGATCTGATGTCCAATGTGGCCGCCACAGCGGCCATCTTAAAAATGTTGTTATCGCTACTCTTCGTGAATGAAAAGTCATATTTACTTGGGGTTTTCACTGTAAGATTTCTTACGATCTCTAGCTGGCCCTAAATGAAAATGGTGCTGATCTCATGGCCAATATGGTCGTCACAGTGGCCATCGTGAAAATCTTGTTATTGTTCCGCTCTACAGTTTCGCAAATTGCATAGGGTTTGATTTTTAAAGAAAATGAATTTCACAGGTTTTCCTCACTGATTATCGTGGTTATTTTAAACAGGCCTTGTATATCTTAGGTATTGTTAAAATAACTTTGAATTCCCTCTATTTTTGATGTATGATTGATGGATATTTTATCATTCATTCATTGCGCTTTCAGAAGCTGTTATTGTCTAATTTGGCAAAATTCATTGTCCCTATTTTAATAACTGCTAAAGTTAGTGTACTTTGGATTATTTCAGGCTCATTTTGCAAGCACATGGTAGCAGAAATTTTCCCGTCTGCTTTACATAGTGCATAGTTTCCATAATTACCACATGCAAAGAAACTTTTCGTCACAGTACATGAAAGCAGCACAGAGGTATGCCAACATTTTATCTCAGAAGTACATAATAACTATATAGCGCTACCTATCGCTACCCCTCCTGAACAGAAAGTCATATTGACATCGGGTTTTCACCAAAAGACTTCTTATGATGTCTAGTTAGTCTTATATTGAAATTGTGCCAATCTGATATCAAATGAGGCCGCCACAGCGGCCAGCTTTAAAATCTTGTTATCGTTACTCCTCCTGAATGGAATGTCATATCAACATGGGGGTTTTCACTGAAAGACTTCTTATGATGTCTAGTTGGTCCTAAATGAAAATTCGGCCGATCTGATATCCAAAATGGCCGCTGCAGATGCCATCTTGAAAAACTTGTTATTGCTACTGCTCCTGAATGGATAGTGATTCTTGAAAATCTTGTTATCGCTACTCCTCCTGAAAGGAAAGTCATATTGATATGGGGTTTTCACTAGAACCCTTCTTAGGATGTCTAGTTGGTCCTCAATGAAAATGGTGCTGATCTCATGGCCAATATGGCCGCCACAGTGACCATCTAACAAATCTTGCTATCGCTACTTCTCCCGAACGAAAAGTAATATTGCCATGGGGTTTTCACCAGAAGACTTTTTATTATGTATAATTAGTCCAAAATTAAAATGGTTTCGATCTGATGTCCAATATGACCACCACAGCGGCCATCTTTAAAATATAGTTATCAATACTCCTCCTAAATGGATGGTTGTATCAACATGGGATTTTTACTAAACAACTTCTTATGATGTCTAGTTGATCCTGTTGGTGCCATTTAGACAACCATTATGGCTGCCATAGTGGTAATTTTGAAAATCTTGTTATCACTATTTCTTATGAATTAATGGTCATATCACAATGGGATTTTCACTAAAAGACTTCTTATGATGTCTAGTTGGTCATAAATGAAAATGGTGCCGATCCGACTTCTAATATGTCTGTCACAAGGGCTATCTTGAAATTCTTGTTATCACTGCTTCTCCTAGATGGCTGATCATATCGTCATGGCGCTTTCACCAAAAGACTTCATATGATATCTAGTTGGTACTAGATAGAAATCGTGCCAATATGTTATAGAATATGGTCAATATGGCTACTCCTCCAAAACGGAAAGTCGTATCAACATGGCGTTTCCACCAGAAGACGTCTTATGATGCCTTGTTGGTCCTAGATGAAAATGGTACCAAGTTGACATCCAATATGTCCACCACAGCAGTTAATTTTAAAATCTTGCTATCGCTGAAGAATATCGACACTCCACAGTTAAAAGAAAGAAATGGTCTTATTGTGAATTCTTGGAAATCCATTTCAGCCGGTAGAGCGTCAGTCCCTTCGAGAGACTCTTGTTATCATTGTCCTGGTCCAAACAGACAAAAACATATTTGCAATAACTTTTTATTTACATTCAAAGCTCGTTGCATAAGAAATCATTAACGTAGCATATATTCCAAAATTCTTAAGTGACCATCACTTTTTATTGTGGTAAATGACCATCACTTTTTAATGTAGTAAATTTTAATGTAGTAAATTGAATTGGAGAACGAACACTTTTTATTGTGATAAATTGTATTAGAGAACGAACACTTTTTATTGTGGTAAATTGTATTAGAGAACGAACACTTTTTAATGTAGTAAATTGTATTAGAGAGCGAACACTTTTTATTGTGGTAAATTATATTAGAGAACGAACACTTTTTAATGTAGTAAATTGTATTATAGAACGAACACTTTTATTTGTGGTAACTTGTATTAGAGAACGAACACTTTTTATTGTGGTAAATTGTATTAGAGAATGAACACTTTTTAATGTAGTAAATTGTATTAGAGAACGAACACTTTTTATTGTGGTAAATTGTATTAAAGCACGAACACTTTTTACTGTGGTAAATTGTATTAGAGAACGAACACTTTTTATTGTGATAACTTCTAGTAGAGAACGAACAAATGTTATGTTTGAGTTTATGACATCTGTTATAATTTTGAAAGCAATGTATTATTAGTAATAGTTTTTTCGGCTTTTTAATTCATGTTTTAATTTTAAGCTAATTTAAATGACAGAATAGACGGTTAACATTTATGTTTTGTGTTATGCATATAATTATATGAATCTGAAGGAAAAGATGAGGGCGTGGGATGAATGTTATAAGGGCAGATTATCATTTGAACTAAGTTTGTACATCATGAGCAAGAGCTAATTGAGCATTGAGGGGAACCAGTCTTATCCTGAAAATGAACCATTCCTACCTCACCATGGAAGAGTTCCTACACAGCCAGATGGCCAAAGTCAGCGAATCTTAGCTGTTATGAAATTTCGTAAGATTACTTTGTGCACCGTTCAGAAGAATATACGTCAGTGCGTTGTTATATTTCGTATGAGGCTTACTTTTTTCGATTACCATATGCGGCTTTAAGCATTGGGTATTTGTCCACAAACGTTCTGATTTCTTCGTTTTAGTTTGTGTAAGATAAGGCAAGTGAGCTTACGATATGGTCATGCGTTCTTATTGTATAGTGGTCATGCGTTCTTCAAAGTTTGCTATTTGAGAAATATTCTATGAAATAACCCATCTTTGTCATTCTTTTCAAATTTAACATGGATCACACTGATATACCATCCTTCGAGTTTGTTTAAAGGATAACGATACGTGAAAACCTTTCAACAAATGTTTTAACAAATTTCACATATCGGTAACATTCTGTATCCATCTATCTCATTCTACTCCCGTCTAAATATTACGAAGACCCTTGGCATTTGTTTCTATTAATACCCAGTAAAATACATGTATATAGTGATCAAACATAGTTTGCAAAATTCAACTTTTGCTATAGAATGAGGGAAATCCAATCGGAACATTCTTTTGTCTTTCCGCTAATGATTGGAAAACACCTCGGGAATACTACAGTAACCGCCATTGCATATACATGTACCGTGTTTACCAAATGACATCGTGTGAACGTCACGCGCAATTATCATTCGGAACATCGTCATCTCTTTCCGATGCGAGTCGAATAACTTCGACTCTCTCAAAGAGCCTCTTAGGTAATCCTAGTGATACCAAATTACCAAGTCACTACGAATACCTCTGAGTTGTTTTTGGGACAAACATCTGGCTAGATGCGCGAAGAATAGAGTCTTATAAAATGATAGGTGTTGAAAATAGCACTCGACTATCTTACAACAATCAATGAAATACCTGCACTTGTAATGTTTAATGTTATTCCTGTAATTGTGTAATGAATACATTGAAGAAATCATTCGGTTTCAATAACCTGAAACTATTGCTTACCTCGCTGTTGGCGATGACACGTCATCTAGTCATTGTGCCATCAATGAAGTTATTACGACGTAATAACAACCACAGGTTTGAAGGCAGTTTAAAATGGCAATTATTTCTGAATTTTTTCTAGCATGCGATGAAACAGGTCGAAGAAGCTCCCATTGACACAGTCATAGTGTTCAGGACGGCGACTTATTGACTGAGATGACTTTATTCTTGGCCGAAACATTCCTAAGTTTCTTATTGCAAGCACGGCCTTATTAGAGAACTTTCTTTTGCTAAACTTGTGCCAGTAATTCCATAAATGTATTACAATGTTTTTGATAGGTTTCTATTTTGCCCTGCGTAGTTCAGCGTGTGACTGAGTCGTCTGGCATATTATAGGGATTTATCCTCTACGCTGTATCTTTTCTGGGTGTTTTTTCAAGCATTTGAACTAAGCAAACCATCAATGATCATTTTTCTGATATGATCAAGCACCGTATAAATAAATGTTTAACGAATTACCTACACGAATACAAGAGATTTAAAATTCTATTTCTTTACGTCATCTCTGAATCCATGTTCTTTGTCACAATTCTTTATCTTTACCTTTTCTCTGCGTAACTTTTCGTCTCTGTGTGCCCTTGGGAAATGTACTTAGTTCCCATTTCCACAGCATGATATTGCCAATAATGTATTAAAAGTGCTTTTAAAACCAACAAAAACAAATTTTCCATTGTTGCTTCTTGTATCTTTTTCTTTTTGTTTTTTCTTTTTCTCATTCTATAGTTTTTTTTTGCACATCGTTGTCGTATGATTTTCTTTTCCTATGTACTAGCATTTTTAAGTTTCGTTGGGTCTCGCGATGACCCTTGTGACCTTGCGCGGACGCATTTTGCCGATACACATAGAAAGTACAAAAAGAGTCAGTATTACTTACATCATACACCTGACTTGTCTTCATCATCAGTCGACATTCATCATCAACGGGATTGATAAATAAAAACATCATACGTATGCATGCAGGCGAGCTTTATTATCTTTTTTATATTTTTCTTTTTTTTCTGAAAGCAAAACAATCATTTGGACTTTCAATTTTTTTTATCGTTTTGGAAGCTTTGCATATTTATTCCAAGAACTTTCGATGTGCGTATCCATTTTTCAAATTTTGTTCCTTGAATACGTTAAATATGACCCCATACATGTCTGGTTAAAATGTTTAATGGTAGCTCATTAAAGACAGAAATTAAATATTTGATATTTTAGCACTCATTAAAATTGTAATAATGTGCTTCCTCGTGTGACTTATCAAACTATACAAGTCATCCTCCCAGAAGTTCTGATATTTTATAGCAGATGCCATTTAACCTGCAAGGCGTAAACCGAAGTCAGGTGTTGGTTGATTAGGAAAACTGCCTCAACCTGAGTGGGATTACAAGACATTTTTATTAAATGAGACCTTAACAATTTCAAAAATGGATTAATTAGGATGAGTTCAAAGGCAGGGTTTGTCTCTAATTTAGCATGGTTTTTCACAGTTATGACCCAGTTTATATCTAGTTACATAAACCTTCTAACAGCAAGCGCTTGCCAGATTCAGTCTGTTTACTGTTATTAGAGTAACATTCGGACCACCTCTAATATTTCTGCGAGACACACATATGCATCTGATGTATATTTCAGATGAATCATACCTTTTGTTCGCCGGAAATTTCTCCGCAAAAAAAGAAACCTCAATCTTTTTGGATTACCTCGGCTTTTTCTACGATTAGATTGACCGTTGGATTGACTGAGAATCTGCGAATGAAACGAATAGTTCGATGCATTAGCAACTTCTCGGTCAATCTTTGTTTCGTAAATATCAGAGATGGTCCGAATGGCAGCTATCAGCATATATTTGAGTATGATGCGTAGGATTAACCGAGAAGTTTCGAATTAACACAGTACGTGCTGGGTCATCTCTTTCTCTCTTTATAGCCAAAGTAGCACGAATCGACGTTAATCAATTAATCATCTGACAGACAATAGTCTTTTCATTGCAGGACTTTTGTTTTTACTGTGTTTTTTTTTTTCATCAGCCAAATAATACATTTATTCGCGGGACTCATGATGAATGAAATTCTTTTATTATTCAAAGACATTTATACTTTAATTTTAAGATGCAAAATATGTGACATGTACGTGACATCATCGAGAGAAGACATAGGTGGAAGAGAGGTAGACGGGGTGAAATAGTGTTACATCTCCTCAAAACTCCAGTATTTATATATGAATTATAAGAAATGATGGCTGTATTTTGGGGGTAAGATCTGTTATCTTATCACAGATATAGCGCTTCAAAATTCCTGCAAAACCATTTTTCTTATATTTCTGCCCAAATGCCATCTTCGTAAATATTACTATTCATACATATCCCAGCGGGACATCGTCTGTCTAAGAGATACCACTGGTAGTGATAACATAATTGTTTTTGAGGTATGTAAGCTAAAGCTCCCCTGCACAGTATCATTACTAGTACTTCCCTAGTTTGGTTTGGTTTGGTATTTTACGGCACAGCAGTACAAATATGTTATCTAGTGCCGAGGTAATTGAAGTAATGTGTTCATGTCCACGAAAACTGTGTACGTGAATGTGCGTGTGTATGTGCATGAATACGTGTGTTTTAGATTTCTTTACAGTATGATCGGACAACTTTGATTATATATTACAGATGAGATTGAGCTTCTAAATAATTCTAATTAAAATATTAACTTGATGTACGTTTTTGCAATGCGCATCTTTTCCAAACAATTACAAAATTTTAGAGATGTGGGAGCTTTCTAGTACAGGACGGAGATCAATATTTATTCTCCTCGTGCTACTTTTCGCTCCTAAATTTTCTTAAACATTCAGATCACCAGACCAAGTGATGAAATTAACCTAAATCTAGTTTTTTTTTTATTATGAACAGGACCAGGGCCCAATTTCATCATTTTGTCTTAAACTTTAAGTCTATTCATACGATATCTGATTGGTTATTTTTATGTCAAACTGAGATTATAACCAATCAAATTGCTGGGCTCCAGACTTTAAGACAAGACTCCGTTTCTGCTGGCATATTCCAGACCAGATCAATGGCGACTGTACGAATAATAAGGTTCGTTTAACAAGACTAAATACATTTTTCCTAGCTTTCATGTTCGCACATGTCCCTCAATTTTAAGCGACTCGAGACTAATAAATCCTGTTTTTTTGCGTGCGTATGAATCACAGGTTAAACTTTTTTCTATATTTTTAAGTTTAATTTTAAAATGATCTAATTTGATACTGTCGCAGATAGTATATCTAATCTTGGAACCCCTTAGACTTGCCAGTAATTAAATTTAAAGACATTTCGCGTGAAATGTCTTCCAGCCAAATACCAGTAAAAAATAAAAATGTAATTTGGAAGAGGGCACACATAACTAATGGAAGATGCTATCTGACGATATTTACATGAACAATAACGGTAGGAGACAGATGTCTAATCAGAAGTGTTCCCTCATTGAAATTACTCTTGATTCCCTGTGCCAGGATAACGGTAAGAGATTAAATGTCTATTCTGAAGTGTTCCCTCATTGAAATTACTCTTGATTCCCAGTGCCAAAATAATGGTATGAGATTGGATATCTATTCTGAAGCGTTCCCTTTTTGAAATTACTCTTGATTCCCAGTGCCAAAATAATGGTATGAGATTGGATATCTATTCTGAAGCGTTCCCTTTTTGAAATTACTCTTGATTCCCAGTGCCAAGATAACGGTATGAGATTAGATGTCTAGTCTGAAGTGTTCCATCATTGAAATTACTCTTGATTCCCAGTGCCAAGATAACGGTATGAGATTAGATTCTATTCTGAAGCGTTCCCTTTTTGAAATTACTCTTGATTCCCAGTGCCAAGATAACGGTATGGGATTAGATGTATAGTCTAAAGTGTTCCCTCATTCAAATCGCTGTTGATTCCCAGTGCCAAGACCGCGGCTTTATATGATAGATTCTCAAAAACAAAATTGTTTCATAACACAAAATAAAATTTAAAAAAAAAAAAAAAGATAGAAACATCACGATATCGACTGCTTAGTTTGTTCGCAAATTTTATGTTAAATACGCACGGTATTTAGGGGAATCTCTCTCTCTCTCTCTCTCTCTCTCTCTCTCTCTCTCTCTCTCTCTCTCTCTCTCTCTCTGCTCTGGATCATGGAATGAGTTCTGTAGTTTGACAAAAGCAGAAAAGAAACAATTTTTACAGAAAAGTGGTTACAATAAGGATATAATCTAGTCCAAGTGATGTAGAGCACTTGATTGCTCTCCTGAAACCACTGATGCCGCAAAGTGTAATAAATGCACAAGGATACACTTTGTTTTGAATACAGCTAAATCGATCTAAGATTTCTATTGCACTGAAGAAGTATTTCTATAGTTTTACAGTATCTGTCAAAGCTGCTTGTGTCTATTCCCACGAGAGCAATGTAATATATCATATTGCGCCATGAAATGGATCCGCAGTGAAACATAGCTCCCTGCCCGCGAATTGATGGCTTACATTTGGCACATCCTGCGATGATATTCGTATTTGTATCCATTATTACCATCACGTTTTGACATAGGATATAATTCATTGATGACGAGATTCGATACATTAATATTTCCCATATATTAGTATTTCAATCATACACTTTATATTTTTTCATATTTCTGTACGCTGTCTTAATACATCTCTATCTGCCTACCTACTTAGCTACCGACCTACTAACGGAAAAGAATCCACATACGAACAATACATGCCTAGTTGACATGGTGAAACCTTGTAAATTTTATAGCATCCCCATTTAATCTTATATTCATGATATGGCGTTCAGTACGGATATTTAATCAGCCTTCTGTATCATATATCGAGACTGAAGTCCGCGCGTACATTTTTTTGTACATGTACTGAAGCGAACTTTAATGAATCCCAATGCGCTTTGAATTATATTCAATGTGTGCAATGAAAAATATGCAAAAAGTGTAAAAAATGTGTACGTAATAAATATTAAACCACATTCACGTTTTATTCCGAGTCACGGAAATACAACTCGGTTGGTTTGGCGTTGGAATATGTGTCACATGGACGGATTAAAAGGGGGATAGATTAGTAAAGGAACAAATGCCAGATGTCAAACAAGTTTATTAACCCAAAAAGATGAAAATAAGGAATGAAGAACAAATACAAATCTACGACATCATGACTGTTCTCTGACGCGCTCTACAATCTTCATACAAACCACGCTGGTTGAAAATGAACAGATAATACTGTCAGTCATAATGCATGTCTCCATCTTAGAACTAAATATATGACTCAAGTAAGATTAAACATCTTCTTTGTCAAGAAAACGGCATATTGTACATAAAATACGAAAATCATTGATCTTACAGGAAAATAAATTTTCGTTTTCAGAGGATGAATGATCATTCCAATGGATATTCTCTCTGCAGATAATACGTTGCGGAAATTGTTCAATATGGCAGGTTACGAATTAGGCGGATGTGACCTCATGCCTAAATATAGCCTGGGTGGCCAGTGTCTTACACCCTACGGACAAACTTTGTAATATGGCGCCTAAGTTTCAATATGTAGAGTTAATTGAAAACCATGTTCCCGGGGCGAAATTGCGTTACAGCCTAATAGAAAGTCACTTTTATACAACTGAAAGGGTGTTTACAATGTCGTCTTCCTACAAGTGGAAATCGAAATAAATTTATATTCTTTATTTCAGTAATTTAGGCTACCGTCCTATAATACATACAAACAAGTCACCATATTGGAGCACAATGAACTTCTTAAAGGATAACTGTCAGACATCAAGTATAGGTTTTTGTCTAGCTAATAAATGGTATATACACTGTTAATTTGGAGATGAAATCAAGCTATAGAATTTTTATTAAGATGGACGGGCACACCAACGTTCATCTTAATATTTTATTTTTGTTTTCTCTAATATCTTGGTAAATATTTTTTTTAAAATGCATAGTGTTTTCATGAACTAATGGTAAATTATTTCTGGAATATAAGCAACAAATAAAATTTTGGAAGCAGTGTCACTTTCATATATACCTGCCTCAATATTAAATGTATGGCTAGAACATCTAAATATAGAAAACTCCAAAGAAATGTAATAAGGTAATTCTCTGCATAGTTATTTCTCAATATTCCATAATGATTTGTATTCATGGGCGTCCACATTGAGCAGTATATATATCCCTTTGATTTTGGATCCTCCCCCCCCCCCCCCGAAAAAATTCTTGCGGACGCCCATGCTTTGATTATTAGTAAAACACAGATTTTGTTGACTGATTTACCTTTTCGTGCCAATTTTGACACATACAATCATTTTAATGTCTGAATACGTTCATGCGTGAAAAGCTTTTAATCGCGCATATTTTTTCGCTAGATAAAAATTCCAATAATTTTGAGGAATTCCTCCACCACGGCTGTATCAATTTAATTATAACTATGCACCTTAGGATTTTTCTAACGATTTTTTTTCTCTTCAAAATAATTATTGGGATTGCCATTAATGATCTAATTAATTTAGTTTTCGATTTCACGAGTCAGTCTTATAATTAATGCACAATGAAACGGACGAACAAACAGAGGTAGGTGCATATAAGTTGGTAAGTAAAAGAGTAGACGTAAGAATAAAATGAATGAAATAATGAATAAACGAACGAACGAACAATAAATGAATGTAAGAAAAGATAGACAAATAGGAGAATTGCGAAATTTATTAATTTACACACGAATGAGAATAAATAAGAGGATAATAAAGGACCAGGACATTTCGCAAAATGGACATTATAATTTTACTGAAACCAGGAATGCAAATACAAGATGCAAATTACGACAATGAACGGAGGTTACTATTGAATGGGGTTTTTATTTACTGTTTTTATTTCACCGAACAATAAAACAAGTATCTTCCTATCCGATAAATCACAAATTTCACCAAATTAGAGGATTTGCAAACTATAAAACAAGTCTTTATTTGTTTTATCAACTAAATCTGGTTAATATTTTATCTTTGAGTGTTATTTTCTACACATTGATATGAACAGAGCAACATAGTTCACAGAGTACAAGACATAGTTCAGCGTACACTCCACTTTTGTTCTGTTTGTCCGAAAGCAAGATAGCGGCGCACGCCAGGTATAGTGGGTAAATGAAGTCATATTCTATTTATAGCAACAATGTGAATTCGTAACCTGCCCTATTCAAATAATAGGTTGCAGACAATGTCCTATTAAAATAGTAGATGTCAGAAAATGTTCAATTCAGATAACAGCTTGCAGTCAGTGTCCTATTAATATAGTAGATGTCAGAAAATGTTCAATCGACATAATACGTTGCAGAAAATGTCCTACTAAAATAACACCTGAATCGACACTTTGACCACCATCACAACCAAGCTTACTCTTTATGTATCAAAGATCTTTGACAGTCAAGGGTTATTCGGGGTAAAACGGTATGCAATTTAAAAGCAATTTCGTCAGGTACACGATGAAATGAAAATTTTTAGGTATGTTGAGTAAATGTGTATATATACAATGAAATGAGACCGAATCCTTGCAAATTTTGTGTGTATGTAATTTTTTGAAAGCATGCATTTCTACCCTGAATCATCCCTGACCTATTTAGAAGGGAAGTAAGTCGTACGTCTCCTCTGAGAAAGTGTAGATTGGACTAAGGTTGCATGAAAATTTTATATTAAAGTAATAGGGCATCTTCGCTAGCCAAGGGTCGTCGATGCACTTTGTTCCACATCAATCCTTGGCATCTTTAGATAGCGGAAAATGTCTTTTGAATAAGTTCCCTCTTGCAGATAAACAAGTCCCTGCCCATAGCAAGCGCAATCAATTAACGGTGATATAACTCTTTACGTGACATGTTGTGTATTCAATAAGGAGATTTCCATAATGTCCACAGGCATTGATTCGAAACTAAAAGTTGTATGAAATGTTTAAATTGGAGAAACTTACGTCCGACATGTGCCGATGTGTACTGAGGCCACTATGATTAGCCCTTACAATCTCCGAAATTAAATGTAACAAGTGATCTGATTGGATCAGTTTTTTCAACTGCGTCCAATCAGATAGCAGTTTCCGCTAGCTAAAGATGACAAGGGTTGATGTGGATCGACGACCCATGGGGGTTGAAGATTGTAATATGGTAGCAGACAAATATACATATCCCTTAAGGGCACGATTTCTTCTGGTCTCCATACAAGTGAATCGTCAATGAAACCCCAGTCACATGCAGACGGAAGCCATGGTCACGTTCAACCGTCGGGTATGGATTACAACCGTCAAACAACAGCAGCGCTGAACTGCGCCAAATATGACCTGGAACCCGCTTGCTTCAACATTAGTATTGCCATTCCCGGTCACCTGAAAGTGAACTGAACCCTGCAGTTCGTCATTCATAAATATCGCACACATGCATAAGTAACATATAAATATGCCTGTGTGTACATAAAGAATATCCAAGTATACACATTGAAATTGATCTAGGATAAGAATCATTATATAGGATGACACGATATTGAAACCATTCTTGTAATTTACTACATGTAAAAAGGCATATTTTATAATAAAGTGACAACTAGGGAAAACAATTGTCGCTCGAAAAATAACCGCTATTTAATCAAAACAACACCATGCAATTCTAAATTTTACTGACATGAGGACAACGTAGAAAAATCTCAAATCAGCCAAGGAAATGCTACCTATCAAACATGCATGATAGAAACGAAATAAAAAAGAATAAAAAACGCACCTCTTCAGGGATACGTCCCCGACAAGGCAAATAAAATGCTATGTTTCTACACTAAAAACAACAACCTTTTATATCCGTAGGAGTTAAGCCACGTATAAAATATACATAATAAGAGTGAGAGGAGAGGTAATCTGTATTCATCCATGACCAATTAGAAAAGAAGTTAGTCAAATACTTCGTTATCCAGTTTATTAGGAATTGTATTAGAACCAAGACAAAGCGATAGGTGCTTTATCCGTAATAAATAATGTGGTCAAGCAGAATTCGTACTATATATACATGAAAGTATAATATAAACATTACATTAACCACATATAAGTCAGCCTAGTGGCCTCAGCGTTTCCCTACACCATATCCAACACGTTGTTTCTGCATACTGACCTCAGCGTTTCCCTACACCATATCCAACTCGTTGTTTCTATATACTGGCCTCAACTTTTCCCTATACCATATCCAACTAGTTGTTTCTGCATAATGGCCTAAACGTTTCCCTTCACCATATCCAACTCGTTGTTTCTATATACTGGCCTCAGCTTTTCCCTATATCATATCCAACTCGTTGTTGCTGCATAATGGCCTAAACGTTTCCCTACACCATATCCAACTCGTTGTTTTTGCATAATGGCCTAAACGTTTACCTATACCATATCCAACTCGCTGTTTTTGCATGATGGCCAAAACGTTTCCCTACACCATATCCAACTAGTTGTTTTTGCATAATTGCCTAAACGTTTCCCTACACCATATCCAACTCGTTGTTTTTGCATGATGGCCTAAACGTTTCCCTACACCATATCCAACTCGTTGTTTTTGCATAATTGCCTAAACGTTTCCCTACACCATATCCAACTCGTTGTTTTTGCATAATGGCCTAAACGTTTCCCTACACCATATCCAACTCGTTGTTTTTGCATAATGGCCTAAACGTTTCCCTACACCATATCCAACTCGTTGTTTTTGCATAATGGCCTAAGTGTTTCCCTACACCATATCCAACTCGTTGTTTTTGCATAATGGCCTAAACGTTTCCCTACACCATATCCAACTCGTTGTTTTTGCATAATGGCCTAAACGTTTCCCTACACCATATCCAACTCGTTGTTTTTGCATGATGGCCTAAACGTTTCCCTACACCATATTCAACTCGTTGTTTTTGCATGATGGCCTAAACGTTTCCCTACACCATATCCAACTCGTTGTTTTTGCATGATGGCCTAAACGTTTCCCTACACCATATTCAACTCGTTGTTTTTGCATGATGGCCTAAACGTTTCCCTACACCATATCCAACTCGTTGTTTTTGCATAATGGCCTAAACGTTTCCCTACACCATATCCAACTCGTTGTTTTTGCATAATGGCCTAAACGTTTCCCTACACCATATCCAACTCGTTGTTTTTGCATAATGGCCTAAACGTTTCCCTACACCATATCCAACTCGTTGTTTTTGCATAATGGCCTAAGTGTTTCCCTACACCATATCCAACTCGTTGTTTTTGCATAATGGCCTAAACGTTTCCCTACACCATATCCAACTCGTTGTTTTTGCATAATGGCCTAAACGTTTCCCTACACCATATCCAACTCGTTGTTTTTGCATGATGGCCTAAACGTTTCCCTACACCATATTCAACTCGTTGTTTTTGCATGATGGCCTAAACGTTTCCCTACACCATATCCAACTCGTTGTTTTTGCATGATGGCCTAAACGTTTCCCTACACCATATTCAACTCGTTGTTTTTGCATGATGGCCTAAACGTTTCCCTACACCATATCCAACTCGTTGTTTTTGCATAATGGCCTAAACGTTTACCTACACCATATCCAACTCGTTGTTTTTGCATAATGGCCTAAACGTTTCCCTACACCATATCCAACTCGTTGTTTTTGCATGATGGCCTAAACGTTTCCCTACACCATATCCAACTCGTTGTTTTTGCATGATGGCCTAAACGTTTCCCTACACCATATCCAACTCGTTGTTTCTGCTGACTTTAAACAAAAGAGGAATGAATGTACATTGTGTGCTTTGTATTACATCATGTCAAAAGAGGAATGAATGTACATTGTGTGCTTTGTATTACATCATGTCACTAATAGTTTCACCTCTGGAAGTAAATAAGCGTTTTTTAAAACACATTGTCTTGCCTGCGAACAGCACTATGAAAAATGTTTGTTACTTTTCGAAAAACCTCAATTCAAAATTTGAACATATGTTATGCTACTGCCGCTACCGCTGTATTGGAGATCCTCACTAATTTGGTAGCAGATGATCAAGGTAGATAACACGCTGCATTTTTTTTAAAAAGTACGCCAACTACGTAAATTAGTTTTTGAATGAGTCATCGTTGTCCCTTGACCATCAAATGAGGCTGGGTACAGTTTACCTAAGATGGTACTTATATCGTGATAAAACACTAGGTAAAACTGTTCAGTGATAGGGCAGTAATTGCAGCACACTGCTGTTAGTATTTCGTAGTGTTATTTCCGTAGAACAATTACAAATGGATACATTTAATCATTTTTTTTTCATAACGGAAATGCATCATGTGAAAACAAAGTAATTGATATCAATGTAATGTTGATTTCTATAAAAAAAAGTCAACTTAAACTAAGGTGGATAAACTTGCAAACGGGCAGTTTTTCATTATAAAGGCTACTGGGTGCGCTTTTGGGTCAACAGTGTGTAATGTCAGGGCAAATGGGCACACCAAGGGAGGCAGGGTGTATCTCCATGCCATTCTTATAAGGGACAATATTATTAGTCGATAGAAGAAGAAGAAGAAGAAGAAGAAGAAATAATAACATAACCTTAAATTTTCGAGTTACTTGGGGTTTAACAGACATTAAATCCTCTCCTTCTGGCCATCCTTGAAAGAAAACCACCCCCACCCCCAAAGAACGACTTTTTTGTTGGTCAGTTCCATTTTGTTTCAAAATTAGCGAAGCTAGACCATCTTTCAATACAAACCACTTCTTCAAATTCCGAATAAGGTTGGTTGGTCTTTTTTTCTAACGGCACTTTTAGCACATTATGGGATATGTCATGCCGAATAATTGGGAGACAAGTGTCTATACCAAGGACACACTGAGGCAGCCGATTAGGGCTCACCTGGGCCGGTATCACACCCGCGACCCTTGGATTACGAGTCCGACGCTCTACCAACTGAGCTACCACGGCTCCCCTAAGTCCGAATAAGGAGATTTTACTGGATTGAAAACATCGACTGACTTGGGAATTTTTTAGTATATTATTACAAAGAGAAATCTGCATATCGATTGTAGGATTGTGACTATAGACAAAAGAAAACCTAAAAAGTTGAAGAATAACAGACAAACCTGTCTTAATTAACTATTTCAAGGAAGTTGAAAAATGATTTCTGCAGACAGGTGGTTCTAAACAGAGGTTCATTTACTCTACATTTGATTTGTAATGTCCTACAAAAGTGTTCGTTAAAACAGGGAATTTCTTGATAGAGGCGAACGTTAAGTCAGGAATGACTATACTCGTATAAAACTGGAACAATCTTTTCATCTCTAGACTTTCCTCTCAGGAAGAGTTATATACATAAATATACATCAGGCCTATCAGATCTAAACTGGCGCACGATCTCTGTACCTTATCCGGTAGTTTGAAGCCAATGCAAGTAGAATTGTATAGTCGCGAGGTCACGATTAATTTGCTACAAGGTTCACGATACATTTACCGCTGTCGATAGCGCTCAGTCGGAAGCGCGAAATCATATCTTTATAACGACCCATAACAATCCAATCTGACGGTCTTTTAGGTCGATCTTGTCTTGTTTATCAACAAAATGGTGAGAATTCTTACACCAACTCAGTCAGTTACTAGTTAGATGTAAATATAGTACGTATCTCAGTTGTTAAATAAATGTCACTGAAACGGAGAGGGAAGAGAAAGATATTTTTGACATGGGAATAGACAAGGAAACGCTAGTACTCACTACGCTGTACTTTTGAAGTCAATGCTCTATGATGTATTAAATGCTTACAACTCTGTCTGTTCATCTAGGGGAAGTTATCAAGTTTAATATGTCATTACACCCAATGATATGATTCGTGTATCAGAAGTATCTCCTCAGTTATACTTTGAAATCAAATTAGTAATTTAAAACAATTAAGATTAAAATAAAAACTCTAATGATATTCATTCAAAAGAATAAAATTAATTGTTCTAACAATTGATACATAGAATGTACTCATTT
Source organism: Margaritifera margaritifera (assembly GCA_029931535.1). Lineage (NCBI taxonomy): Eukaryota > Metazoa > Mollusca > Bivalvia > Unionida > Margaritiferidae > Margaritifera > Margaritifera margaritifera. The sequence continues at coordinate 262,486 of JAQPZY010001605.1, read as the reverse complement.
CATTCTTTGTATGTATTAAAATGACGGCATGGTTTTTATAAGCCAGCATTATTTGCCCACTACACCTACAATGCCCTGATTTTTATAAGCCACCATTACTTGCCCACTACATCTACAATGCCCTGATTTTTATAACCTACCATTACTTGCCCACTACACCTACAATGCCCTGATTTTTATAAGCCAGCATTCTTTGCTAACTACACCTACAATGCCCTGATTTTTATAAGCCAGCATTCTTTGCCCACTACAGTACAATGCCCTGATTTTTATTAGCCAGCATTATTTGCCCACTACAGTACAATGCCCTGATTTTTATTAGCCAGCATTATTTGCCCACATCACGTACAATGCCGTGATTTTTATAAGCCACCATTACTTGCCCACTACACGTACAATGCCCTGATTTTTATTAGCCAGCATTATTTGCTCACTACACGTACAATGCCCTGATTTTTATAAGCCACCATTACTTGCCCACTACACGCACAATGCCTTGATTTTTATAAGCCAGCATTATTTGCCCACTACACGTTCATTGCTCAAATGATTCGTGACATAGAACTCCACTGGTCAATTGCAACCAGATCTAATTACAACCAAGATTACTAAACAATTAATAAAATATATAGGAAACATACATTAGTACATCAGTATTTTTCTGTTTGGTCAGTCAGATGTAACTTATCAACTAGGTTTAATTCTAAACCGTAAGAACTATAAAACAAATTAAAAAATTAAAAATTAAAATAAAAAATAACAAATAGATCGTATCATAGTGAATTTTGTGTGTGGACAAACTGGAAGAACTTCAAAGTATGACTGTAGGTATCACCTATAAGCTTTTAATTTTTAATTTCTAGCTTTTACGTCCGACAATATACATTCTAGGTCCTAACAGACAAAAAACAGGGTTTCTTAGCCTTTTACCGTTTGTTTAATACTCCGTAGATTTTGATTATTTTCATTCATCATCGAGGTTATTGGAATTCATTTCCATTCGGCTTATGAATCAAAGACTTGATACCATTGAGTTTACATTGAAACCCTAATTTCTTTCATCCAGAGAGGACAAATAGTTTTAATTACCGTCCTATGGGACTTTTGAAGTAATTGTAATCAAGAATCATCGTCAGACAATTTCAAACTCATGAAGGTGATTGGCTATGGTCCTAATGATTTTGTGTTGATTACAACTTATGACTCTATAACAGTCCATTAAGGAAATAGTCTTACTTGCGTTTGTGTTCCTCTTTTCAAAGATAAGGATGCAAACAAAGCAAAAATAAACAATATTGAATTGAATTAGTTATATACAATTAACAGAGGTGTACATGAGAGGAGTCTATGAGTTTTCCCTATGAGGATTTTTATATGGGGAGACTATACTTATTAAAAGTATTGTGCACTCTTGCGCAATCCTCCAATACTTAATTATTGTACACATCATCATTATTTTACAGTAAATAATATTTTATATGTAATATAAAAAATAGCATGCACGAAGACATGATTATCAAGATTTCTACGATCACGTGATTCCAAATCTTGATAATTTGAAAATCGATGTTATTACTATGAAAAGAATCCATGAATTACAAATGCAGAGAACACTGAGGCAGACATTATAAAATTTCTCAGTATTTCGGGCTCATCTAAGCCGATACCGTTGGGAAATTCCCTACCCAGGAGATGTTGAATAAATTCTTCATCTGATATATTTATTATGAAGGAACACGCCAATACGAATGTCAAAGTTATTTATAATATGTGTCCAAAATATATCTCGTTGTCGCACAGTGCTCTGACAGAAAATAAATGCATGGATTATTACATCTGTGTAAGAATAAATGCAGTGTTTACAAACTTACATAGTATTATTTGGAACAGTTATCAGAACATTTGCAATGGATATAATTAATTTTATATATCATCGATTTAATACACTTTCAGAATATCTGGGAACTATGCAGTCTGTACAACTGTACACCGCATTGATGAGACGCCACTAACATTAAGAGTGCGCATTCGTAGACTACACAAGATTCTGCTTGCCTTTTTAGCGATTGTTCTCATCCCGTATATTTTTGTTTTCAAATCCGATATAGGTCTGGTTTAGTCTTTTTCATATACATGTTGAATTCGTTGTCAAAAATCATCCCTTGAAGAAACGAAAATACGTCTTTGTTGCTTTCCCATTACATGCTTCTTTTTATTGTCCCGATTCAATTTATAGGAAAACATTTCGTGTAAATGAAATGTGATGGTTTGACAGTACAGGTAAGTAAGGGTGTAAATGAAATGTAATGGTTTGACAGTACAGGTAAGTAAGGGTGTAAATGAAATGTAATGGTTTGACAGTACAGGTAAGTAAGGGTGTAAATGAAATGTGATGGTTTGACAGTACAGGTTCCCTATCATCAAACGAAACTAAAACCCTTTACATTTCTCCCTGTTCTATATATACTGATAATTTTGTATGTCTTGTATGTCTGTATGAATGAATGGATGTCCATTTCGCTCTTGCTTTTATACGGTTGTCAGTTTCTTACAGCTTTCATTACAAAAGTTACTTGTGTTTAGTAAATTTGTACGAAATACATTCGAACTCTTCCATGTGGTGGCCAATGGGGAGTGCCTTATCACAAATTATCGCCCCCCCCCCCCCCAAAAAAAAAAAAGTACGAATACAAATATTCACCACTACACATTGCTTCAAAATACAAAAAAATACACAAAATAAAAAATCGGTAAATAACAGCATCTGTGTGGTCTGTTATTAAGTAAACACGTGTCATTGATGTTCAACAAACGTATACGTTATACCGGCGAGTTTGATAGAGCGTGTGCTGGAGAAGAAATCCTCAAATTCCTTAGTGTCTTCAGCAAAAGATGTTCTTGCTTGATGGAAAAAAAATTACAAATGTACGCTACCATACCACTGAAAATGCCCTAGCATATGAAAACTTAACATTAAGGAAGGTAGCAGATAGGACAAGGGTGGGAAATCTATGATTATTGATACATTTTTTATTTTAAATAAGGCGGAGAAATCTCTGAGCTTTTAAAGAAGATAAAAGAAGACATATAATTTTGCTTCAAACACAGTCTCACCTTTCTGTATTTTACTATTAGTTTTGTTCTTATCTGAACAAGCCACCGCTGTCACTAAATCTTTTCGCGAATGTATAGACTTGATTAATACTGTTATTGCTCCATTGGAACCAGCGCACACACATACACACGCACGCACGCACGTACGCACGCACACACGCACACATGTGTATGTATTGAGAGAGAGAGAGAGAGAGAGAGAGAGAGAGAGAGAGAGAGAGAGAGAATATATAAAGACTGACATTGTGCTTTACCAAATAAATCTTTGTTTTAAAAACACAAAAACTCCACCCCTGATGTCAATACCAAATTTCACGCATGTGTAGATGTTGTTATCTGCTTTCAATTTTTATGTTTAAAGGAGATAATTTTTTCAAACCAAGCACAGAAGATGCTGCATCTAGAAACATCGGCCTTTCTTCTATCGGTACGTTTTAGTTTGATAAAAAATTTGAGAAAAAGTTCACATTTTGCCCTTAAAATCTTTGGTTAAACAAAATACAAATCCAATCAAGATATTGTGTTGGTTATCGTATTTGCTAAATCTAGGAAATTCGTAAAATTTGGAACTGTGGGAGTTGCTTTCTACATAACGATTCCATTAGGGATTAAGTTGGATTTTTACGGTACATGTGAATTGGAGAAAATTAGATTTTCTGTCAGTGAATTGTTTTATTGCCATTAAATATATCAATCCATTTGGAGAAGTGGTCTCCCAGCAAACGAGTCAAATTTGATTTGCTGCCTTATTAAGTTATGTCCATGGCTAGTTCGAGGGGGATGCTGTTTCTGTCAGTGAATTGTTTTATTGCCATTAAATATATCAATCCATTTGGAGAGAGTGGTCTCCCAGCAAACGAGTCAAATTTGATTTGCTGCCTTATTAAGTTATGTCCATGGCTAGTTCGAGGGGGATGCTGTTTTATATTTGAGGGGAGCGAGATCTGATATTTACATCGTCCAGCATTTTCTCAAGAGACTAATCCTCAAGAGACTAATCTATTGAGGGGAGGGAGATCTGACATTTACATCGTCCAGCACACACACACACACACACACACACACACACACACACACACAGACACACACACACACACACACACACACACACACAGACACACAAAAACACATACACGCACACACATCAAATTTTCCTCTGTAGTTAGTCTGTTTGTCTACCTGTCTGGCTGTTTCCCTTGTCTCTGCTTTGTATCTCTTGACTTTCTAAATCTCTGTCCATGACACACGCATCCAACCATGCATACATACACACATACATTACCCACCGATCCATCCATCGCAATACCACCAACAGATTCTTCAACATCCATCCTTTGCTCTACCCACTACCCATCCATATTTCCATCCGCCTATATATGTATATATATATATATATATATATATATATATATATATATATATATATATATATATATATATAGATAGAGAGAGAGAGAGAGAGAGAGAGAGAGAGAGAGAGAGAGAGAGAGAGAGAGAGAGAGAGAGAGAGAGAGAATTGATTTATTTAACGAAATCCACGAATCAAGGATTATTCAGAGTAGAAGGTTTATAATGAGAAAGTATCAGCTTTGATACTAGTGTTATATATACAAAATATTTAGAACGGTATGATGTTGCATGTGCCTTTCAATTTTGTAAAGATGCTCGAGTGAAGTTAAGCAAGTTTAGCCATGAAAGGGAGTTAACTCGTAATTCTTTGTTTCCGTAGGATTAGCGTGGCACCATGCTATTCTTTACCCATTACCGAACTCGTAAAATTACCATTATAACATTTAAGCAAAACTCAATGCTTTTACATTTTCGTACAGTTTAATAGTTTTTGCAAGGGAAATGTGTTTGTTTGCCATTAAGATATGACTAGATTAAGTTACTTTTTTTCTGGCACTACATCTTTGTGCACTATATATGATGCAACACGATACATGTATTGTTACTGATAAGGTTATAAATACATATGCTTGAGTCCACAACTATAACTGGCTTACTATTCGTACGCTTGCACAGACAGTAAAATTCAGAAAATTTTTAAATCAAAATTTGCAGGAAAATTGTATGTTCGCATATTTAAATTGGCCAAGAAATGAATAGTCCTTTCGTTGAAAATGTGATCTTGCTCATTTTCACAGACTATACGAATGTGAAGGTTTTTGATTAAAGAGTAAAGCCTTCAGAAGTTTGCTGTCTTACACGAGGACGATTTAATACTTGTTCTGTCGTCGGTTAGACTCTGGGTTTGCCTTTATCTAGATTAGTAATGTCCGCTTATTAATATGATACGTTGGACAGAGATGATGTATTCCAGTATGTTAAATTATATCTCCCTTTGAAGTTACCGACTGAATTATCACTCAATTATCTAAGGGGAAATTTAAATCAGCAATCAATAGTGGAACACACAGAGTGCTAAAGATCTAATCAGGACATTCAAAAGCTTCGAGATAGTACAAAATATACGCATGTCAGTACGAGATAGTACAAAATATACACATGTCATTACGAGATTGTACAAAAAATATACACATGTCAGTACGAGATTTTACAAAATATACACATGTCAGTAAGATAGCACAAAATATACACATATCAGTACGAGATAGTACAAAATATGCACATGTCAGTACGAGTTAGTGCAAAATATACACGTCAGTACGAGATAGTACAAAATATACACGTGTCAGTACGAAATAGTACAAAATATACACATGTTAGTACGAGATAGTTCAAAATATACATAAATCAGTACGAAATTGTACAAAATATACAAATGTCAGTACGAGATTGTACAAATTATACACGTGTCAGTACGAGATAGTACAAAATATAAATATATCAGTAAGAGATGGTACAAAATATATACATTTCAGTACGAGAGTGTACAAAATATACACATATCTGTACGAGATAGTACAAAATATACACATGTCAGTACGAGATTGTACAAAATATACACATGTCAGTACGAGATTGTACAAAATATACGCATATCAGTACGAGATTGTACAAAATATACATAGGTCAGTACGAGATTGTACAAAATATACACATGTCAGTGCGAGATTGTACAAAATATACACATGTCAGTACGAGATAGTACAAAATATACACATGTCAGTACGAGATTGTACAAAATATACATAGGTCAGTAAGAGATTGTACAAAAAATACACGTGTCAGACAACACGAACGATATTGCATATTTTCAATTTATGTGGGATGTAGAACGATCCATCATATTATATTATTGAACATTTGTACACCAAAACTTAGCGTGAGTTGTACTTAAACATGAATTCTTACACAAGCAAATCGGATTGTACACCAAACCTTAGCGTGAGTTGTACTTAAACATGAATTCTTACACAAGCAGATCGGTTTGTACACCAAACCTTAGCGTGAGTTGTACTTAACTATGAATTCTTACACAAGCAAATCGGTTTGTACACCAAACCTTAGCTTGAGTTGTACTTAAACATGAATTCTTACACAAGCAGATCGGTTTGTACACCAAACCTTAGCATGAGTTGTACTTAAACATGAATTCTTACACAAGCATATCGGTTTTTACACCAAACCTTAGCGTGAGTTGTACTTAAACATGAATTCTTACACAAGCATATCGGTTTGTACACCAAACCTTAGCATGAGTTGTACTAAAACATGAATTCTTACACAAGCATATCGGTTTGTACACCAAACCTTAGCGTGAGTTGTACTTAAAACTGAATTCTTACACAAGCAAATCGGTTTGTACACCAAACCTTAGCATGAGTTGTACTTAAACATGAATTCTTACACAAGCAAATCGGTTTGTACACCAAACCTTAGCATGAGTTGTACTTAAACATGAATTCTTACACAAGCAAATCGGTTTGTACACCAAACCTTAGCATGAGTTGTACTTAAACATGAATTCTTACACAAGCAAATCGGTTTGTACACCAAACCTTAGCATGAGTTGTACTTAAACATGAATTCTTACACAAGCAAATCGGTTTGTACACCAAACCTTAGCGTGAATTGTACTTAAACATGAATTCTTACACAAGCAAATCGGCTCGTGTGTTGTTGACGTAAGCTGTTTTTGGAATTGCACGTATTACTTTAGTACTTTTTTTTTTCGTGCGTAAAAAAAAAAGAAAAAAAAAGTACTTTGCAGTTTGTTTTTTTTTTACGTAGAATTTTTTGGGGTGGTAGTGGTATATAATTTAGGCTATTAGTGATTGATTGTTTAAAAATGGCGATCAAATACGGTTTACTGTGCCCAAACGTTTGCCGGAGCACTTGGGGAAAGACTTTTAATTCTTTCAAACTCCCACTCGTCTGCCGGAGCCGCGGTATCTCAGTGGTTAGC